>JANPWX010000013.1:9829511-9905343 GCA_024734555.1 Trochalopteron elliotii
CCCTTCCCTTCCCTTCCCTTCCCTTCCCTTCCCTTCCCTTCCCCTTTTTTCTTTTCCCCCCCTTTCACTTATAAAGTGGCCATGTTTCTGGACCCATGAGTTTTTCTTATTTTTGTCCTTCTGATCCTCTCCCCATGCCACTGAGGGGAGGTTGAATGAATGAGAGTGGGGTCTTGGTTGCTGGAGACGGTTGACTCACCACATTTACTTACTGGTTTAAGTTATGCTGTCAAGCACAGCACAAATGGGGAATGTGAAGTGGGAAACCTAAATGGAAACCTAAGTGGGCCACAGCCCCTGAAATTGAATACTGGTGGCTGTCTAGGGCTTATGTTTCTGAATCAGCTGAAGCTCTGCATTTTCTGTGAGACATGAAACTCTGATAGAAACTCAAAGACACTAGAGGATTCAGAAGATACTAGAAGACTGCAGGCTGAGAAGTTCAGCTGCATTTGGGATTTCTCAGAACACAGGGAGTTTGAAAACTGGTGCACTGATGACTAGATGAAGAAAGTGCTTTCAGTGTCTAAATCCGGAGGGTAAAAGTACTCATTGCACAATGGGTACAGTGATATACAACCAGATACGGAAGTAATATTGATTTCCTTAGGCAGGATTGTAGCTCCTGTGGAACTTATTAGGACATGTCTTGTTTACTTTGTCTCTGATGATTCTGTACTGAATAATCAGAGCAGAGAATCAAGCTGACTTCAATGAGACTTGGATTGGGTCCTGAAAGACTGAATAAGAAAGTACACAATGAATCTTTCTTCCTGAAATCGTTAGTTATTCTTTACACCACACCTGCTTCTCTAACAAAGATTGTCCTTGGTACATAGTTAAAACAAGGAGAAAACAACAAACGAGCAACGTCTTCATTCTTGGCATAGAAAGATGCTGTTTTGGGAGGTAAAAATAGCACTGAAGAGGATAGTGCTGCCTTTCTTACTGCTTACATTTATATTTGCAGAAGCACATAAGTATGACGTTCAGTTTAAGGGAATCTTTTTTAATACAATGTAATCCATGCTTTGTATGAAATGTAATATCTCTTCAGGCACATTTTTACTAAATTTGGTGTAGGGAATAGGAGCTTAAAATCAATTTTTTTTTCTCCCCTTAAATCATATTGACAAAATCGTGTGGATATAGCTTTATGTTGTCACCTGTCTGCTGACACCTTCATCAGGGGAGAACCACAAAAAATGCCTGTTCAACTTTATCATGGTCTCCTCTTTTTTGCAGTGAGATAGTCACCCGTATGTAATTGTCCCATGATGGAATGAAGGCTGCAATTAATAGTTATGTTGCAGTCTGTCTCACATCTTGGTTTCTCCAGCAGAAACTGGTGTAAAAATAAATGGTTAATTTAGCTTTCAATGACATAAAATTAATTTTGAGGCCAGACTCAATGTGTAGGATACAAGTTTGGTATGTGAAACATCCATGTGTCAACATGATTTTTTATGTAGTTATGGTATGTTGAGCAGGCCAAAACCCCAGAAACACTCGAGTATGTAACTCTTATTAGAATCAGTAGAAGTCTTGTGTCTAGATTTTAGCAATGATCTAGGTCTCAGTCTCCCTGACTTAGATATAATTCATGCTTGATGAGTCAGTTTTGGCTTTCAGATAGAATGACTGAGAGAACATTTCTTTACCCCACTGAGACACACTTAAATATCTTGCACTCATTACTAGTTTTTGTTTTTCTTACTCTTCACTGCTGGGTAGGTAAACAGCAGACACTATACTAAATTTACTGCTTTACTAAGAAATAAATAATTAAGACCCTTCACAAAAAATGTTCAATACTTTTTAACACAGCAGTAACACTTATACAGAATATTTTCTTTTAGCAGAAGGAAAACCAGTATGAGGCATAATCCATGATAGAGCACAATATTTTTTTTTTTTTGGTAAAATCTTGTAAGGATTGACAGTTAAATTTTTTTTTTAAGATGAAAGACTAAACATTGTTGAGGAATTCCTTATTTCCTTGTGTCTCTTAGGACCTTGCTAAGCTACTTATCAATCACACTGATATCAATTTTGGGCAATGTCTGTCTGAGAACAATCTAGGTCATGTAAGACAAGATGAGCTTATCCCTGGTATGCACTCTAACCTGATTCCTATATCAATACCTGGAGCTGCTCAAGCCTTTTTACCCTTGGAGACATCTAAATTCACTTTTTTCAACTTGAAAGGTGCAAAAGTTCATCAGATCATTGCATCTCTCTTCCTTCGTTATTAATACCACAGGGACTTCTGGAAACCTCTACCAAAGACAGGAAGTATTCGTTATTTCACTGGAAAGTTATCTATAAAGTTACTAGACACTATATAGTTATTAGACACTAAAACTACAACATACTGCTCATGTACTTTGTTGTGTGTGTGCTTAACCCAGTGAATATCACATGTTGTGAAGGGCTCAGGGTGCACTGAAGTCCAGTGGGAGCCATAGGTAGGTGATCTATATTTACTGAACTCTCAGGGCTCTTGGCAAAGGTTTGGTGCATGTGTAGCTGGCAGTCTGTTCTCGGCCCTTCCCCAAGGCAAAGGTTCACAAGCATTTCTTTGTCTGTGAAGGCAAAAGAAGGGCCACTCTATCACTTGTTGGAAGTTACTGATACCTCCCCATTTCTTCCAGCTAATGATTGTTTTGGCATCTCTCTAATATATTTTAGAAAAGACAAATTGCTCTAGTCCACTTAAAATACTAGAACCTATTTCATTTGTTAACTAATTAAGAAAGTTAACAAAAGTAAGCAGGCAGAGAAAGTAAACTCCTTAGTTGAATACTCATATCAGTGGATATGATTTGTTTCTGCATTTTGTCTTCTGAATTCTGATTAGTTTTGAAAAGAGGTATGTCCTGGGTTCTGGATTCAAGAAGGAGTATGAATTTTTTTTTTAATCGTGGAGTGCCTAGCAGCTGGAGAAAATTAGATCAGATGTATACTTTGATATTTATGTTTTCTCAGTCTCTGTCTCCACCAGCCTCATGAAACCAATCATTAGGATTGCCTTTGTAACTCTAATACTTTTTTGGACCCAATGTTCCTTCAGAAAGGAACATGATTCTGGAATACGTCTTGAAAATATGAACTTTATAGTCCTAAATATGAAAATCAATAATGAGTTTTATCTGGCTAGATGCATTTTTAGGCCAACAACATTTTTTTTCTTTTTTTTTCCTAAACTTATAAAAGCTTTTTTAATTTTTATCTTCTTCATATATAAATTTAGTGGTAATAAGAACACTATTGGAATTTTTACATTTTACTGTTCATTACTTATATTTTATTGTTAATTTTGCTTCAGCTATAACAGTAGTCTTCCACCTTTGTTTCATTTTAAAAAAGGAAATGTTACAGTTGCCTTAGTATGATAGTTCACTTATATTCAATTTTCCACTGCTTCAACAAAAAATTCATCTGTGCTGGGGGGCTGCAGTTGTTCTTTTATCTTCATAGGGCTCACTGTTGCTGCCTGCAAACAGATCCGATTGACTGTTTTAATTTTTACTTTTTTTAATGCAAATTTTCTTAACCTGTACGGATTTGGAAAAAAATTGATATACCGTTGGTATTCCTGAGCTCTGGACTCCGCATTCAGCTGATATTGAGTGTTTTTTCTTGTATTACATAGGATTTTCAGTCAGAGTATTTCTGTACTTTCTGTACATTGAGCTATTGATGATAATAAATTCTGTCTCAATAATTTCTAGGTGCTTTGTTAAGGGCTAATTTTAATTCAAGAATCTCTCAGACCCTTTTTCTATTGATCAGTTCTTATAACTTCTCAGAGATAAATTCTTTCTTTCATCTCTCAAGAGTTATGACATCAAAAAAATTTATTGCACTGTTTTTATTTCACAGTTTTAAACTCTGTCTCCCACGTGTTTAATTATAGGGAGAATGCCAGAGTTCTAAAATTTTTTGCTTATTGAAGAAGCCCTTATCTAATTTAATGAGAAAAACGAAAAAAGGCAACAAATGCAATGGGGCCTGTGATGCTAAAACATAATTTTTTTCCTTTGTCAAGGAGCAACAAGCATCCAGTGTCCTGCACTGGTGCTTGTTGCTCAGAGATCTGGGGTGAAGCACTAATTCACCTGGGTATCTTCTCCATTTTCATGGATTTTTCAGCACCAGCTAAAAACGAGAGCTTTTAGCCTCTCCTTTTTCTACTTCTGGCCACTTTGAAGTGGGTAATTTATTAGAAACTCTCATTTCTTCTTCAAATTATACTCCATCCAACCAAAAATATTTAAAGGAACAGTTTTCAATGCTACAAAATGATAAGTATCTGTTAGAATTGATAATCCAGATTTATACAATAGAGGAAATTATGGGAAAGAAATCAAGTTTAACATATTCACCAAAATACAGGCTTCTTTGGGAATGGACTTTTTAATGAGGCCTGCTGCCATAGTACATGGGATAGTGTTTTTAAACTAATAGAGGGCAGATTCAGAACAGATATAAGGAAGACATTTCTTATTCAGGAAAAGGATAGTTACAAGCAATGCTGAATGTATGTATGTATGCGTGTTTCATCAAAATTAGCAATGAGCTACATTTTCCTTCTTAATTACATTCAAAGTAACAGCATTAAAACACTTCAGCAATTATGGGATCTAAGTAGTTGGTAGCAGAAGCAGAAAAAATGAAATTCCAGCTGAAACTGGATCAAAGCCTTCCATGTTACTGAACTCATACTGTACAACTCATACACATAGGTAAAAGCACAAAACTCTGTCTGCAGTTACAGTTCCTAGTTCCTGGGGCCCCATAATAATAAAAGCAAATAAGTCAGCGATTCACAGACTACTCCATATTTAAATGCTAACAATAGTGTTTTTCCTCTTTCCTGCTTCTTATGCTCATGTCATTTTCACAGAGAATCACTTCTCAGGCCAAGTTGTAAAACAATTCTTGCCTCCAGCTGTCACAGGTAAGGGAAAGTCCATTCTTTGATGGATTCTTATTACTTATTAAATATTTAATAAGCTCTGAGACTAGTTCAAGGCTGTATTTCACTCTTGCCTAGTAATTTTGGTGCTTCTTGTCAAGGAAATAACACAGGCTGAATGAAGGGCACACAGCACTAGTTAGCAGTTTGCACACATGTCAGTAACAATAACTTACCCATGTATAATCAGGTGAGGTTTTTCCATTTTAGCTTACAACAAGTTGCATTTTAAAGTATTACCCTGAGGGGAAAAAAGTAAAAGTGTTGAGAATAGATGCAGGAAACAAAATCCAATAATATCCAACCACTGTGCTGAAAAATTGAATTTTAAAGGACTTTTTTTCCTCTATTTTTCTCTGATTGGCACAATTTTAGCATATTAAGAGATGAAAATAAGGTCACTAGGCTCAACAAACAACCTCCTGTTGTTTCCCATATCTTTATTTTCTTGATTTTCGTCTCTTTTCTGTCAGGCATTTGCTTAATAAGTATTGACTTTCTTATATAGGAGTCTCTCTAATATTCTAAACCAAGGATTGTAATCTTGAAGATTTTCTTTATCACCATGGCAAAGTGATTAAAAAAACCAACCTCTGAAAGTGCATCCAGTTTTTGAAAGCACAGTGTAGAGCTGTTGAAATAATGTTATAGGTGATTTAGAAAATATGAAAGATTATTTTGTTTTATCTTGAAACTTTTAAAATTAACTTCAGTTTACACAACAAGTATCATTCTACAGTGCCTCTATGGTGCTCAAAATCATTGTCTAACCACAGCAGGGAGTGTGACCACTTTAATTAATTCAGTTGTCATCATCATATTTGGACTAAAGTATGTTTGTATTTTGAAGAGTAATCATGTTCAATGAAAGGACATTAACGTAAGGATCATATAAAACAAAAGTATTGAATAAAACATACCATATTTGCTGTTCAACTGCTGATTTTGAGGTTCTATAAATAAAATATGTATTTTAAAATTCTCACCTATTTAAACATGGACAATAAATGTGATATTAAGTCTAACAAAGAAAAAGGATTCATAACAATAGTAATAGATCTTAGAAACTTTCAGTAAATCCATTTATCATAGTATTTTTACACTTTTGAGGAACTAAATCAAATAACAAAAATATTATAATCAGGAAATAGAATTTAGCATTCAGTTTTGGAAGGTTTATTTGACAATCTATGGATATCATTGGCAAAAGTTCTTTTAATTTCCTATTAACAGGTTAAAATTTCCGGTTAAAAAATATTGGACTATCAGAGTCAACTAGAGAAAAAAAAGAAGTCGAAATTGGAAGTGTCAATATATTATTTAATCACTGTCAAAATAGTTCCATATTTCTCTTTTAGACAGAGTACTGTATTATTTCTGTGAGAAAGCACATTTTTGCTCAATGTGAAATTGGATCAGAAATTCCTGTATCACAAATCTGTAGCATTGTAACCCAGTAAGAACATTATTGCTATTGCCTGTGACAGACTGCAAACCTAGAACAGGAGTAAAAATGGGGACATGGTGAACACAGGGGTCTGGAAAATGCAGGCACCAGGTGACAGTAGAGTCCACCATCCCTAAGCCACTCACTAGCATTCAGCTACTGGTCCTCAAAGGAACACTGGCTTGGGAGATGGGGAACAAAAACAGTTACAGGGGTGACAAAAAAAAGAGTGAGTATACATTACATATAAATCACAGCATATACAGTAAATTCAGATGTATGGTGAACTTACGGGTAAAAGGAAGATGTGGAATGTGATGATATATGTATAAAAAAAGAACCTAGGTGAATCCTAGAGTGAGGAGGAAGAAAGCATTAATACCTAGCACCATACATCCTTCATCATTGATATACTGATGATTTAATACCTAAAACTCCCCAAAACTGATGCCATTGACAACAAGATGCAGAGAAGTAGAAGGCTGAGCATAGCACCAAAGGAGGAGTAGATTCTATAAAGTTTGTGAATACATTGTTCTACCTGCATCCGATTTGACCTAGAAATGTTAATGTCAAAGCAATTGGAGTAATAGTTCTTTGATTACACTGTTAAGAGTTTTTTAATAAGACTGACAATTAATTCTCAGCTTTGCATATAGGACAAATTCTTTTTGCCCATAACAAGGCTTTTTCTGTTATTGGTGGGAATTCAAGTATTCCATAACCTGAATGTAACAAATTCATAAGAACATGTAACCAGAAATAAGTATTTTGTTGTTTTATTTTGGTTTGTTTGTTTGTTTAAAATAATTATCAAATATGTACCTAAAAATATTCAGGCTGGGATACTTTATTTTTCAAATATTTGTTACCATAATTATTTTTTTTAAAGGAAAGAATTCCAGACTTGTGCTTCTCCTCTGAAAGCTATTACTGCTGTCATCTTGTTCTCAGCTTCATAAATTTCACTAAACTGAGACAAATTTTGAAAATGGACTCTGTTCTCTGCAGGTACACTTGGTGCTCAGTGAGTCTGCCACCTCATTATATACCGGTAATTAGGCTGAATATGGAAAACAAAATAGCTTTTCCTCTATATTTTTTCCCATCATCCATGACTCTCTGTGGGTTTTCATGTAGGAGCCTCTTCGCTGAAACAGACTTCAGTGAATAATGGTTGTGCTGTGCTATATCCATCATTAGCCTCAAAATTCTATAATTTGTGTAAAGCGAAATTGGGAAAGTATAAAAAAGGAAGATTCAATGTCATGTACTGTTAATGAACTCTGGTTTGTCAGCACAAAGTTACATTACAATGGCCTAACCACATCTCCTGAAGTAAATGGACAGAACTTTTTCTTTGAAGCTTTTCATGTATCGTCAATTTCATGCATTATTTCTAGAAATATATCCATGAAAATACATAATTATGTGGTTGTAACTGAGCATATCTGATATGTTCATGTGCTGTTTCTTCAAAAAGCATGGATCAAGCCCACAGAAAGTAATGTTCCTGCACTCTGAATCACATGAAAATGTTTGGAGAATCTGGTGCTTTCTTCCTGCTCCCAGTCCACTTAGGCACCTGCCCTCCCAGGGTGAGGCACCTGCAGCTAGGGACAGGGTGTCAGAGGTCAAAAAAGAGACAAGTGGTGCCTCCTGAGGTAAGAGTGCAGTTCTGCTAAACAATAGATGTCTCAGAAAAGCGGGTAACAGATGTATTACTGTTCCTTGAGGTGAGGGAAAGAAATGCTTTTCCTAGGGATTCAGAGATGATGCAGAGTTCGCCATATCTCAGGAAGCCCCCGACTGGTTTCAAGATTGACAGAAAGAGAGAGTGACATTGTTTAGCGGCTTAGATTGATGGACAAATCTCTGAAAACTTCTCGTGCCTTGATTTGAAGGTTTACTTTTCCCTCACTTTCTACAGATTGGGATTAAAAAGCATTCTGCTGTTTATATGTCTATACTTGAGATGTCTTTTTTTGCTGTCCCTGAATAAATGTTAACTTGTTAGTCTCTTTGAATTATTACTATTGTTATTATTATTAATATTATTATTATTTAATGTTTGTAAATATGGGGAAGGGATCCAGTGAAAATCAAAATGAAGGCTTCAAGACAGCTTTGTCATGTGATTGCTTTGCAGGATCAAAAGTAACCATAATGTATCACCAATAACTTTGATTTTTAATTCTATTATTTTCCCTTTTTACACAAGACATTGAAAGCTTTGAGATGTTGCAGGTTAGTATAGTTAGGAGGAGAACATGTTGAGAGGATGCAACGCTTTCTTAAGGTAATGTCTATATTTCCAAAAACCCATGCAAAATATGGACTTGATGAATAGTATAAAGAATGATATTACAAGACAAAATTTTGTATCTTAATGAAACATATTTTCTGCACTCATTATGCCTGAAAATCTTTGTAGTTCTTTCTCAGAATTACATTGAATCTGATGGTTAAATTGCTTCTTTCCTTCTCCTCCCTCCATTTTTTTTTCTGTTTTCTTGGCTTTTAATCCTTCCCAATTCCTTCTGACCCCTGCAATTTTAACATTATATCCCAAGGATTTTCTGTCCAAAAAGCTCAGGTGGCTAGTGATTGCAATTATTTTTCTTCCCTAATAAGTTTAATAATTTCTGCTGGGTTTGTTAAAAAATTACAGTTTATCCTACTGAGCAGGAGAGGTTTAATCAATTATCTCTACAATATTCTCACAGAGGTTTTTTCTTAAAAAAATTCTTTTTCCAATTATTGTATGTGTACAAATAGAACAATATTCTGTGGCCTGTGGTATTAAGCATTCTGCAGGGTTTTTTAAATTTTTTTTTTAAGCAGACTGGGCAATGTCAACCATGTTTAAATTATTAAAATGCCTCAGGTTTGTGTGCAATAACATAAGCACAAGCTCTGGGTCTCAGTGAACTAATTTTCATGTTCTGTATATTGCTGTTCCTTTAGTTTTAAGAACATTGAGGACATTGATCATGTGGAAATTCTGAGGTGAAAGCATCTGCTCCATGATTAAAAGAAATCCAAATGAATATACTCTAAAATAATTTCTAAGAAAACATACATAAGGCAATTAACCTCAGTAGAATTACAGATATTCTCTCTGAGAAACTGTAATATATCCCTTGCATAAAGAGCTAGTATTGTGAAACAGAGAGATTTACCCACAGGCATTTGAGAAATGCAGAGGAACAGTGCAGTTTTGGCTGACAATTAAAGAACGTATACAATAACAAAAAAGAAAAAGTACACTAAATTGTTAAGTATTATTAGTTTTCATGGGAAAGGACTAATAAGCAACCAATATTATTGAAAACTGATAGAATGAAAAGCAAAGAATATAGAACTTTTCATCACATAAAGAGGAAATATTAGTTGGTGAATGAACATCACTATGACACGATATCATGTGGATGAAAACAATGACTATTTGAACAAACATGCAGAATAGGTAGGATTAAAAAATAAAATGTTTAAATATTCACACTTCAATGACTAGTCAAAATCATAAGCATCTGATGATAAGGAGAACTATTTATGGTGTTCAGGATGAGGAGCTGAATGCACTTTGACAAGAAAAATTCAGGAGAGAAAGGCAGTATTTACTCTTTTTGCTACCTCAGCTTCTGGTCCATGAAGTATCTGAGAATTTTACGCATTCAAAACCTTTCCTAAATCTCATTGGCACAGTTCATCTTTACACACATTTATTGTACAAAGGGTCTATGAGCACAATCAACATAAAGCTTCACAATTATGTTGGATTACTATGCCTGTGTGTTCTACACTAGCAATAAATGAGCACCAGGTGAAGGTGTCCAGGTGCTGATTTTCAGGGGCTGCAGGGAGGCCCCTGTGAGGAATACAGGTGATTCCAGCCAGCTCCCAGAATTACCCACTGCAAGGCACAGCTGAGCCCCACAGTCAAGGTGGTGGTACCTTGGGGAAAATATGTTTTAGAAAGGGCAGAGCATAAAGGGGAATTAGGAAAAAACTGAGATGAATAATCTGCTTGTGTTGCACGCACAAGTCTGTGGGACTGGATGCGTACAAAAGCTCTATGGAGGGATGTGGATGGGATGGATTGATGCACCAATCCCAATTTTATGAAGTCCTGCACCTTGGTCACATCACCACACAGCATTACAGGTTTGGGGCACAGAGTCTGGAAAGCTGCCCAGTGCAAAAAAGACATGGAGCTGGCTGAACATGAGCCAGTGTGTGCCCAGGTAGGCAAGAATGGCATCCTGGCCTGTATCAGCAATAGTGTGGCCGGCAGGAGCAGGGCAGATTGACTCCCTGTACTGGGCACTGGTGAGGCTGCACCTTGCATCTTGTGTTCAGTTCTGGGCTCCCCACTACAGAAACTCATTGATGTCCTGGATCATGTCCAGAGAAGGACAACCAAGTTTATGAAGGATCTTATGAAAAGCAGCTGAGAAAGCTGGGGTTGTTTAGCAAAGAAGAGAAGAGACTCAGGGGAGATCTTAACGGTCTCTAACACTATGTGAAAGGAGGTTGTAATGAGGTGGGGATTAGTCTGTTCTCTCAAGTAGAAAGAAATAGGAGAAGAGAAAATGGTCTTCAGTTCACCATGAAAGGTTTAGATTAGGTACTATAAAAAATTTCTTCACTGAAAGAGTTGTCAAGCAAGTTGAATGGGCTGCCCAGGTAAGTGGTTGAGTCATCATCCCTGAAGGTATATAAAGGATGTGTGGATGAGCTGTTCAAGGACGTGGTTTAGTGGTGGACCTCACAGTGTTTGGTTTATGGTTGAACTCAATGATCTTAAAAGTCTTTTCCAACCTGTTCTATTCTATTCTGTTCTGTTCTATTTGTAACAGTTAATTTCAGAGAAGTAATGGAGGTAAGTCCTGCTGTTGGAAAGAAAGTTTTCAGGAGTGTTGTAGGATAAAACATATTACGAACATTCATGTATACAGTGCACATATGAGATATAGAATAAATTTTTAAGCTAAAGTTGCTCTTTGATTAGTGTTTAAGCACACAAGTATTAGACCAGAGTTTTTTTCCTAAGAGCTAGGTACTGACAAATGAAATCAATGAATTCTAAATCTCTTTAAAATCGGCCTGCTTTTATTTACATTTCTTCACTTAGATTTATCAAGTTAATAATTACATTGAAACAATTCACAAAAGTGAGAAACTCAGAACTGTTTTCCTTCTATAGAGCTATTATAAACAACTTTAAAGGGTTAAATGACTTTGATATAATTTTTTTCCTGTGCCATAAACTGAAAAATTTTATCCAACTCACTGAAGGATATTCTCGCAGAGAGTGATGTGATGTATACTCACCTCTCTCCTTACTCATCAGCAGACCATATGGGACACCACGAGTGGCCTTGTGAATGATGCAACTTATGAAACGGTGAGCAGGAATGCCAGTATTTTAAGCACATACAGAGATAACAGCTTTTCATAGAGGTAGTGTGGTGTTCAGTCAAAAACTGAGACTGCCCAACATATTTACTGTCACCCCTGTGTGTAGCAGTGGGTCTGTGCCACTCAAATCATCCCTGAGAACACGTGTCTGTGCTTCCTAAAGATGATATACCCCAGCACCCCTCACACCCTCTGGTGTGGGTTGTGCCATCCTCTCTCCGTTCATTCTGTGTCACCCTTACGTTTACAGACAGCTAGTTGGGTGTTGTTACTTTCCTCACGCATTCTGCAAAGGTTGACATTTTAAGATGTGAACACTGACCTACATTGAACCACTGTAAATTATGGGGGGTTTTTGACACCATACAATCACTAGTCTATTTTCTAGCTAGCTCTTTTTACTTTTCTGTGTCTTAATCTGGATCTCTGAAGCTTGTAGTTTTAAGCTGAGGCCTGTCATGTAAAACTTGATCAAAGGCTTGCTACAAATCCAAACAAAATATATTTTATGCACAGTTATTATCAACCTTGCCTGTAAAATGAAGATATAGGTACAAAAATCTTAGACTGTAGCAATGTATTTGCAAGCATTACAATGTGATCTGCTACAGAGGGTTATTCTTTTGATGTTTCATTTGTGGTATATATTGTTCCACAAATACAGTAATCCTTAATAATTTTTTACTCTGCAAAGTACAAAAAGAATGCCAGAGTAAGTCTAACATAAAGATAGGCAGTTTCTCTTTAAAAACAGTAGGGTTTTTTTGTTTGGGTTTTATTGTTATTGTTTTAGGGGCATTTGTTTATTTGCTTGATTTTTTTGGATTTAAGATAAAGATTTATTTGTATTATTTGTTGACAAGTATGGCAATTAGAATTCTTGTGTACACCTGTGTGTGTTTTAAATTGTCTTATCACTGAGGATAATTAAAATTTTGGTTAGAGGGCAATACCATTGTTCTGTGTATCAGGAGGCCCATATTCTTACTCGTGAGAAGGATTTCTTTGGTACCTAAGTCAGTTGGAGCCTTTCCACGATTTTGAAATTGTCTGTGTGCTTTTAAAATACGTGCATCATGTCAAAGAGACATGAAAAGAGTCAAAGAACAGCACAAGAAGAAGCTCAGTTCCTCACTGTTGTTTTTAAGCTTCTTATTGCTGCTGATCTCCTAGGTCCATTGGTCAGCAAACTGGCTCAAGGAAGAGCTTTTTTGTCAAGGACTGAAAAGTGGCATTTTGGCATTTGCTGTTCAGCACGGCAGGGACAAGTGCACTATTTGAGGTGGTACTAGAAAGGAAATTACCATTAGCACATTTCAGTTCTCCTACAGGCACAACTTTAGAGCTCCTTTAAAGTGCCTTCCCCTTTAGGAAAGGGGTTTTTTTTCACTTTATTCCAGTCAGGAAAGCACTACAACATTCCAGAAATGGCAGGCTGGATCTCTGAACTGAGCCAATATTTCCTAATCATACTAAAACCACTGGCATAACAGATCTTGACATCTGTGCTAACTCCTTCACATCGATGTTAGTGGTTGATTGTGAATGGCAAAAACTCTACCCTGAAAAAGAAAATCCTATTCACTGGTTCACCAAAGATTCATGGAATATAAAAGAAAGGAAGAAGAAGAAAAAATGCCAACATTTAACATCTATGAATACTAATTTTTTTTTCCCATAATTTCTAATCTTTTCCTGTACCAATTAACCCCAAAACTATCTAGAAACAGAATTGCTGGTTTTGTGCTCTGTATGTCTCTTTCCCAGCGTGTACTACAACTTACTGGCCTTCTAATTGGGTCAGCTGCTGCAGGTGTCTGGAGGTTTTGTTCATGATTAGGAAGAACAACTTTGACTAATTTGGGAGACTTTTCCGCATCAAAATTGCACATTATTGCTTCATAATAACCCTGGCTTTCTTCTCTTGTTAGCATTTGACATGACAGCACTGTAACACATCATCATTATATTCTATTAATTTTTTTTTCTAATAGTCAAATTTGATTTATTCAGTATATGCATGCAGATATCCAGAAGTTCTGTTTTTTATCAAGATTACTGCAAAAAGTTTCCTGAGTTTACTTATAGTGTGAGCTGATACACCTTGTGGGAATGAACTAGGAACTTTGTTGTTTACAAATAAATGAGCATGTATCGATGACATTTTTGAGTGTTAGGAGGATAATCTGAAGAACTGAAAAGACATTTGTGTGCACAGACTAGAGCATGCCCTGATCCTGGAAATTATTGTTGGTTCTTCACCAGAGTCCCAAATTAATATACAAATATTTCCTGAACTCAGGAAATATTAATGAAGAATTTAAATTATTAAGATACCAAAAGATCTTAGATCAGCATCAATATTGTTAAGCCTATATTATTAGCTCATGTTTTTATAAAGTCAAAAAAATTAAACCTAATTTGTTTTCCTTGTTGTTATTTTCTTTTTGTAATCATATATTCATAGACAAATTTTAATACTTGGAGAATCTGTGTCCAAGAACTTACGCTTGCAATAATGCTAACAGCTGACAATAACAATCATAGTCAGTTTAGAAAAAATATAGTAAATTCATTTGTAAATATGAGTCTCCTTTATAGAGACAAGTTCCAGTCTATAAACAAGACAAAGAAACAGAGTAACGAAGATCTTAACATCCTGTGTATGATAAGAACCAGCCTGTGATATAGCCTTTCTCTCCTGACTCAAAACCCAGTGCTTTGTGCAGTGTATCATACTTCATGATATACTTAGAATTCTTGGTTCATTATTGTAAAAAATAATTATTTAAACAAATGCCTTACTTACTACATACCTCAGTTGTTAGCAGACTGAGCGTACCAAAAAAGATGATGAGTACAAGTTAATTTATCTGTAAATTTAGAACTCCTGGCATCTGCACTCTGTCTTGAAAAATTATCACAGACAAAATGTCTTAGAGTTAACTCGCCAGAGGTAGGATTCAGGGCAAATCTAGGAGATACAGAAATTTCTAAATAGTATTGAATTGAAAGTAATCTATACTTACATTCAATAACAGAAAATATTAAGTTTATATGTACCTAAGCAGTACTTTGTAAAATTCCAGAATTTGAAATTCTGTGTGATGGGATTTGAGAGATCAAGCTCAAAAGCCTCTAGATTTGGAGTTCCCAGATTATGAGCCTGTATAAGGCAACATAGATTCATAGTTGTATAGTTTCTTCTGTGCAGGAAGACAACATAATAAGCTGTCATCTTTTCTATGCTGTGTGAGAATGTGCAATGGATCTTACAAGACTGACCAGTGATGACCCAGGTGAAGGTAGAAATGAATTGGTTTCAGATCTATCACTGATAAAAGGTGATTTCTTATTATTCAGCCATTCTCATTTTTAAAAATTTCCTCGAAAGAATTTAATCTGACAATAAGGTATAATATGACCAGTCTCATCATGTTATCAAATGCTTTTTCCTTATGTTAGTTTCTTTACATCTAATTTCCAAACCATGTGACATATTAAAAAAAGTGTTAAGTCTTAGTGGTAGCTTAACCTAAAGGAGCTTAGAATTCCTTTGGGAATATAAAACAATTCATCAGGTCTTTTTTTTTTTCAGAGAAGAACCTTGCTGATTTATTTATAATTTTCAAAACTAATTAAAATTTCCTTTCATTATTAGGAATTCTTTATCTTCTCTTAGGGAATAATTTAAAAAAAAATGATATAATTAAATAACAGCAGAGAAATTGAGTATAAAGAATAACCATAATAAATGTAAGACATTATTAGAAAAATGACTTCTGGAAAATTTACCCACAATTTTGATGTCTTCAGGTTGCTAAAATTTTCTGTATTTTCTATGAAAATACATAGGAAAAGAATGGAAAAAAAATGCTTATGAATTTTTCCCAAATAATACAAACTAGAGAATCTGGGAAAGAAAAAAATACATACTTTCTAGTTTATATTTATCTAAACTTTATAAGAAGTACCACCTACACTGTAGCTACAGTACAGCATAGTTTAAAACTGTTATGTAAGAGTCAAGCCATTCAAATGAAAAATGGGTAGTTAAAAACTGTTTTTTAATCTCTGCAATGTAATTATCCTCCCGGGATTATTAAAGTCTGGCAATATTTTCACGTATTCCTTTGGAATCAATTTATTAATTAAAAAATTAGGCCAGCTCCACTGACCTAATTAACTCTAATAAAACCAACTTAGTCACAATTAAGATTTTCCTTTCACATAGGTATTTTCTGTCTCTTTAGTGCCATTTGTAATTTAAGTCTGGAGGGGTAGTATGATTAATTCTTTTATACTCTCTGTCTATTGTGTCACCTGAGCTGCTTATGTAAAATAACATAAGTCCCACAGCTAACAAAAACCTGGGGCAAAATATTTGAAATGCCAAATCTAGCGTCTGTATTATTCATGACATTTGTTTTCTCTGTGGGAGAAAAAAATCTGTGCTAAATAATGTGAAGAACCTTATAATCCTCATTGTACTCTCGCTGCATCTTCCAGGGAAACAGAAAGGTTACTGGTTAACAAGAATTGAGCTCCCAGAACTTGTCAGCTGTCTTGGGTTACACTACAGTTCATTAATGGGGGGAAGACAGGCCATGTAGGTGATCTGTTATCCAACTCAGGCATCTACTTTAAGGGGGGATAAGTCTCTTTGTTTATATGTGTATTTACCTTTGTTTTCTGAGAGACCTAAAGTAGCCTAGATGAGAAGTCTAATCTTCTGGATAGTTATTATAAGTAAAGAAGGCTATAGGAAGTTAATCATTACAGTAAATTAATCATGCTTGTTGCAATCTGATCATTCCTTGTTCAGAAGAAATCTAAGATAAATAAAATAACACAATAACCTTGAAATAGTTCCTGAAGAGACTGACCTAAGGGAAAACAGGCAATTCAGAAAGACTGAGCTATAAAGCCTTAGTTGTAGAAAAAAAAATTGAGAAAGAATCCTTTAGCTTCCAGACGTCATGTCAAAAATCTTTCTGTCAAGTAGTTAGATGACTCAGGTAATTCCAAATAGCAAAATAGTGATCATCTGGTGATTATATCTGGGATGACGGCAAAACTACCAGCTGAAATACGATCTCATAGGACGTTTTACATAGGGCCCAAATATTGCTGTTTCCAAAAGTTTTACTAGAAGAAAATGAAAAGGCATAGGAGTTGATTACACTGAAAAGCCCCTGTTGGTACCAATGTCACAAAATTCCTCACCTGGCCAAATATGATTGCAGCACTGTGGTAGTTGTGATCACCTTTTGATATGATATATTTGTAAACTATTTTGCTCTTCTAGCGTTCACATCTAGATTGTGGTGTAAATGCTACATGTTGTTTCTTCTAAGGACATTTCATATAATTAAAACCTCCAATGTACTAATTGAATCTGGTTTTGGCAGACTCTGTTTCCAATTGTTCCACATTCTTATCTGTTTATTTACAATTTTACTTGTTTCAGAAACAGGTATTATAATTAAGTTCAAGATAATGCATGACTTAACAGCACTAATTAACCACATAGTAAATAATTATGAACGTAATTGGGAAAAAGATAGAAAAGAAAACTTCCTTTTTATAAATCTAATAAAATGTCACAAATCAATAATTTTATAATTAATTTCACTTCTCTGAAGCATACCTAACATGGTTTTCTTATCTTTTTCTATCTAATAATGGATAAGTAAAGAGTGATCACTACTACTTAGATGGAAATTTCTGTTTCGTATATGCATATATCCCCTCATTCCTTCTATTTGCTCATCAGTACATTACTACATCACAACTCAGATACAGCAAGTCACAAGTGATTGCCCATGAATCATAATAAAATATGTCACTTAACATCTAGGTTTTAGTGCAATACCTGAGTTGTCTGGTGAGACAATCTGGACATTTGAATTGTATGTGTTTTTTCCATTTTCTAAAAAACAACCACATTCTGTCGATAACTATTGGGATATACGTACAAAATTAAAAATCATTACACAAGAAAGTTTTCTCTTTGTAAAACTGTAAAATTCTTTATTTCTTTATGAGAAATGGAGGAAGAGTATTTTCTGAGCGTAATGGTTTTTAAAGGGCGGAAAAATAGTGTATCTGATGTTGTAACAACACATGACTTATTAGCTACACATATCTATATGTCTGTTTCTAAAAATACTATTCTTGTTACTATGGAACTTAAATGACTCTTATTTCAATCCTTCTGTATGTGATCTTCACTGTGTGAAATGAAGACTTTTTATGGTGGAGCGTGTCTAATATAAATTTACTAAATGTACCTAACAGCAAACAAAGTAAAGTAATACATCAAGAGATATTCTAAAACTTAGTGGAATTTTAGACAATAATCTGAACTTTTGTATTTGTCCTTTACTATCTTTAATATATTTTTATTGCTTTCCTGTATCAAAGAAGAAATTTTTTTTTCTTACATTTTATAATAAAAATGAAATTTGTATTTTACTTGGAGAAAAAACAAAACTTTTTCACAAAACCAGCCAGTACAGATAGAGTGACACTGAATTTTAGGTTTTTGTTTAACCAAACTATTAGGAATCAGGTCAGCAGTCCTCCATAATCCACTTAAGAACTTGCAAAAAATTGGAAAACCCAGGCTACTCAAAGCTTCTTCTGTGGATAGAGAAAGCAATAACCAATTGCTCACTTCAGGGGAAAAAAAACCAGCATGCCTTAGAAATTTGATCAGTCTATAAATATTCCAGAAATTTTGCTTTTAATATGATGGATACACTTGCAAGCCTTTATATGCTAAAAACCTCAAAGATTCTGGGTGGTTAACTCTTTTAGAGAATAACTGCACAGATGAGTAATTGCATACCCAGATGACTAAGAAGTACCTTAATTAAGCCATAAGGAGCTAGATGTTTCCAGAATTTGTCATTTATGTTGATAAAAAGTTACTTTGAAACATGCTTATTGTTCAGTGCATGGGAATACTAACTGTAACATAGAAATCATGACAACTGTGGTAATGTTTTGTCAATATCCTGCAGATTTAAAATGCGAGGATTGTTGCTGCTGAAGAAGGGCTGTCTACCCATTACAAATAAAGATCCATAAACTTGTCCCTCATTGCAAGATGTGTATATGGCTTATTAACATGACAGTTCAGGGCAAGTTGAACACGAGTCAGCAGTGCCCTGGCAGCCAGGAGGGCCAACCCAGTCCTGGGGGCATCAGGCACAGCATGGCCAGCTGGGCAAGGATGGGGATTGTCCTGCTCTGCTCTGAGCTGGCGTGGCCTCACCAACCCAAGTGCAAGAAGGGTTTGGACAATGGTCTCAGGCACATGGTGTGATTTTTGGGGTTGTTCTGTACCAGGCCAGCAGCTGGACTCAATGATCCCTGCGGATCCCTTCCAACTCAGTTTATTCTATTCTTGGATGATCTGCAAGGAAAAAATTGATTTAAAAACTGATAAAAAGTGTCAATCCTTTAGAATTATCCTGTTGTACCAGATCAACAGAACCATTAATTATTGAACAGAAAATTCTGCTGTTCCTGCTGCTTCTGATGTACAGAGTTCAAACAGTAAACTTTTTTTTTTCCAAACAAGAGCAATGAGTATAATAGCTGAATATTGCAATTAAGTGACTTACTCTAGTATATCTAAGGAATCAAATCTAACTAGAACCTCATAACTGACATCTTCTGAATCCATAAACTTACCTTTACTAGACACTACTCTGAGTTTGTGATCTGAGCAAGAACATCTGAGATTGGTGATTTAACTGGAGATTTTTCTTTTTTGCTGTTTTTTTTTAATTTTTTTTGCGGATTTCACACTGACTGAGACTACATAACATACCATTCAGCTTCTAGAGTAGATGTCATTAATTTCAGCACTTCACATGTTAAAAGAAACACTTCTTCATTTTGTGTTAAAAACTTACTGTTCCTCAGGATGTCTACCTTCTCTATAGTGAGAACCATATCTGACAAAGTGAGTGTATGCTCCTTTTACAATCAGTGAAGAGGAATAAGCAATTGAAGAACATGGATAGAGCATCCTGGCACATACAATCAGCAGAGATCAATTGACTCTTTATTAGACAGGCTTTCTTCATTGGCTGTGTCATTTTTCAATATTTTGAAATAACTAAAGTATGAGGCAAAAAATTGCTGAGGAGGTTCAAGGGAGAAAGAAGAGCATTACAAGTGTATTGCACTAGGCAAGAGATTTACTTTTCTCTTAAAAAGTGTATATTCTAATGGTTTGGGTTTGTTGTTTTTTTTTTTTTGTTAGAAGTCATGTCTGGTTCCTAAGAAACTATAAACCTGAAATAATATGTTTCTTTGCAGAGAGTAGTTCTCAAAGTTTTGAAGATTAAATCCATCTTTGCAGTGTCACATGCCTTTGTGCACTACCTTCTGCATATAAATTCAAACTAATCACTTTTTCCTTCAAAACCTTACTTTCTATTAATCAATCACTTAAATTTAAAATTAGTAATTTTATTTCTGGGAAAGACCCTGCATTCACTTTTCCACTTATATAAAAAACTCAGTGTCCTGGGTTGCAGTATAAGATATGCACAAAATATTCTATCACCATCTTCATGAACTGTTGAAACCAATTGTTGAAGCAGTGTTCTTCCAGATTTCCCCCTCCCTCTTCTGTCAAGGTGTCTCCTGCTAAGGTGTTTTCTGCTAATGGGTTTTCTGCTGATGGGTCTTCTGTTAATGGCCTGCTGCATGACTCATAGGTAACTCCCTCTGGGAGTTCTCTCTTTACTGGGCCATTAAGGACCCCCTGTATGACTCATTATCCCATTGTGAGATGCTCCGCCCAGGGGGAGGAGCCAAGCAATCTCACCTGGATGTAATCTGGAATTTGGGACAATATGGGAGACCTTACCCACTGGATTCCCAGAGGATCAGAGCTACCAGACCTTTCTATGGGATCACTGCTTCCATCATCCCACTCAGGTTGTATTCTGACTCTGTCAGTGGTCTTTTGTATTATTGCATCCATTTCATTTCATTTCATTTCATTTCATTTCATTTCATTTCATTTCATTTCATTTTTCATTTTTCATTTTTCATATTTCATATTTCATATTTCATATTTCATATCTCATATTTCATTTATTTCATTTATTTCATTTATTTCATATTTCATTTCATTTCATTTATTTCATATTTCATTTCATTTCATTTATTTCATATTTCATATTTCATATTTCATATTTCATATTTCATATTTCATTTATTTCATATTTCATTTATTTCATTTATTTCATATTTCATTTATTTCATATTTCATTTATTTCTTATTTCATATTTCATTTATTTCATATTTCATATTTCATATTTCATATTTCATTTATTTCATATTTCATATTTCATATTTCATTTATTTCATTTCATATTTCATTTATTTCATTTCATATTTCATTTATTTCATTCTTTTTCTTCTTCTTCCTATTAAATTGTATTTCTGACTTCAAGCCTCTCACTCTTTTTGTTTTCAAACCACTACACTCAGTAATGCCACCATTTTACCATTTCTCAGATGAGATGACAGTAGATCGGTTCCTGCAGATGAGTGAAGAAGACACTGCATTGCATAAGAACAAAATAAGAACCATTCAATGATTAAGAGCCATAAGAAGTAAGTTAAGCACCATGCAGTTCTAATACTTCCTTGATAGCAGATAATAGATGCTATCAGGAAGAATGTTAGAACACAAAACTGTAGTGTAGGAAGCACAAAATATCACTTCCTTTAACAAATCTTGCAATTCATGCCTGTTTTTCTTTTTTGAACTTATCTGATGACTTTTGTATTTCATACAAGATTTTGCCATCTGCTACATTCTATAAAAAATCGGTTCCACAGCTTAACAATGCATGGAGTGATAAGAACGTCCCTCTTCTTCGTTGTGTTGACGACTTGTCTGCAATATGTTGAAGAGATGACTTAAGTTGCTCACAAAGGCATTGATGCTTGGGAAGGGGAGAGAACACTGCTCCCATTTTTGAATCTGTTGGAAGGAAAAAAAGTAGTAGCCCTACAAAACATTCTTCTTATAATTTTAGGGGTTTCTCTGTAAATAGAAAATATTACAACAGCACTGGAAAGTAGGTATATTTGCATAACATTTCCTTGAAAACAAATGCCTTTTCTTTTTTTTTTTTTTCCTCTTTTAAGAACAGGGGTTTTTTTTTGTCAAGAAAAAAACCCTTAAAAGTTAAAGAGGTCTTAGTAAGTTTGTTCTCTTGTACAGATAATAGAAAATGTTATGGGTAGCTGATGGAATAAAATGTAGAGTGAAAGACTGATGAAACAAAATGCAGAAAACACAGAAAATACAGTACTTTCTTATGAGGAATACATTCAGAAATCACAACCACTGTAATCTGAAATCACTAATGTAAATGTGTAGAAGTAAATAATGCTGTTCAAGCTCGTAGAAGGAATTTTTAGTGCATGCAGTATATAAAGAATAGAGTTTTCTTGTACCATTCCATCACTAATATTCCTTTAAAAAATACTCATTTGCAGAATAATGTAAAAATATATGTAATTTAATAGTTGTGATATTCAGTGCCACAAAAGGAGAAATCACAGGTTGTTATTTAAGAATGTGTATGTATGGTGTGTTGTCACTTTGGCCGAAGCATTGGCAATAAAGCTTTGCTCTAGCACTTGTTTTTAATAAATTACTGGCATTATTATAGAGAAGTGAAAACAATGTTCATGCTTTTGCCCCTGTTCATCCACCTTAGAATACAGAAGATGTAATTTTTTTTTCTCTTGTGTTGGGGCAGTTTTCCAAGTAGAAGAACTCTAAATCTTTGCTGTCCCATAAATATGTGAACATAAACAGTGATTTATTGCAATTTAGTTCCTGTTTTGGTGGAGGAGGTTTATGGTGCTGAGAAAACTCATTAATCTAATTCACAGCTCATAGTATAAACATAACCTTTACAATATATAACAGCAGAAATTATGTGTGGTTATGATTTACTGTTTGTGTTTTTGAAGGAGAAAGAAGTACAAACTTGCTTTGCCACTTCCAGTTTTAATACTCATTGATTAAGTTGAAGAATGAATATGAAACTGCTATAAATAACAATTTATGTGCATTTAGTTTTTGCTGGCTTCAATTTTAATATAAATACTAAAATTTAGAGGCTGTGAGAACAGCTTACGGGGAGTCAAACGAGCAACTTTAAAAAGCATATCACAGACAGAATTGCTATTAACCTATTCATTTTTTACACCACTGAATCTACTTAAAAGATAGATTTCTGAAGTTCTTTCACTAACATTTACAAAACACAAGAAAGGTAAGAGATTAAGTAACTATTGTAGTAGCGTTAAATTGCTCTTTACATCTTACATAGTTAGGTATGCATATTTTATTAGGATTCATACACTCGGTGAAGTGGAAAACCTCAATTTTTCTTGAGAGGCTGTTAATATAATAATTGTAAAATATTCATATCATGTAATGCTATTATGAGTTTACCTATGCTTCTGCTGAATTTTAAGAGAAACCTGTGATGCTTGAAAAATCAGCATATGTTTTGCTAAATGATCAAAAGAACTATCATATTTTGGTGTTTCTATTTTCACTCACTATGCAGAAAATCTTGAATAGAGATCACACCTATCATGAAATAACAATATTTTTTAATACAGATTCTGGGATGTTGTTAACAAGTTTCTTGTACTTTAACTTATAATATTGTAGAGAATATTTTGCAAAATGTGTGTGTGATGTCATTGGAATGTGGCATGGTTAGATATATTTAGTTGAAGTCTTTTGAATATGTTACAATTTAGATAAAGTTAAAAATATGTCATCAAAAACTCTTAACCAATCAAAGCATACTTCTTTTAAGGAGACATCTCTGTATAAGACAGTATTTTAATAAAGAATTCATGGAAGTGAAGCTTATATAATATATATGCTTTCATTAATAATTCTGATATACTGATATATTATTGCTGCTAATATTATTAAAATAATGTATTTTACTCTTCAGAAATTATGAGAAAGCTAGGAATCATTACAATGATAAAATATTGTGCAAAGTGTGATTTTCATATTGTAAATGAAGCTTCAATTTAAATTCACTAAAATTACTATAGAAATTCCTGTTGGAAAGATTTTATTACTGAAATATTATATGAATTAAAGGTAATCCACAAACCCTATAATTCCTTCAAACTGTAATCAAATATTGCTGACCAGAATCTATTTTATAAAGAATATTGATTACTTATAGTTCATCTTTCAACTGAGCTCATTGGTGATCTCCTTGTGACCAGAATTTATTTCTAAGTCACATCTTTGCATTTATAAAATGTATGGAGAGAAATTACATTTCTTCACATACTGGTTCACGGTTTTTCCCAATTCTTTTCTTTTATAACGTGGCAGTTTCTGTATAATACAAGAAACTAAAATGTCTGCTAGTGTAGTATATATTGAAGCACTGTAGCTGTAATATACTATTTTATTTAAAATATGTAAATTAATTTCTAACTTAGCTTTTATTGATTACTCAACTTTCCTTCCAAGCTGTGAAAGGAAGAAACAAATTAGAGCTATCCCTTCAACAGCTGTTAGGAAGAAAATACAGTGGTGTCTCTAGTCACATCAAAAGTACAGTGATATCCTTCAAGAAAGTATTATGAAGAAAGGGGAAAAAATTGTGGACAAGGACACATTTTTATAAATGATTTTGTGACTTGTACATTTAAGACACTACTTTTTTATGTGCCCACATATTCATGTCTTTTTGAGTACTGAGTAACATATTATTCCAAAAGTTAAGCAGTCAATGTCTGGATGACTGAGTAAAACTTCTACACAATATGAGGACACTGATGACATGTAATTCTTGCAAAATTAAAGTAACAAGATGATTTAACCAGAAATTCAGTAGACTTTTTCAAATACTTTCCCTAGAACCTATTTTAATTTTCCCTATTAAAGCTGCATGTTGGAATACATAAACTCTTTTACTTGTATTAGGTAGGGTTTTTTTACAATATATTTAACTATCATGAAGTGATGATCAAAGGAGGCCTTTAAGAATATCATTACAGATATTCTACAGTCTATCTCTGGGCCTAAAAATTTTTCACTTCTTCAAGTAATGGCTGAAGAGCCCGTTACCAATCCTGGATAAAAATATATTGAGTTCTGATGGACTCAGGTAATAGAGAACAGTTGACTATATTGCAGAAATATGAATCATAACAGTGAAATGTTTGGCAATGTATTTTTAAGATTTAAAACATACGGGTCTTATGCTGACCCTAAAATGTATACTCAATAATAATGTATGAAGAATGATGTAGTAATGCTGAAATTCTGCTAAGGAATTACAGCACCCTGAGTGAAGCAGTCTAGCTAATAAGAAAATGTTTTTTTGAATGCTAAATCTACCGAGTGAACAATCAAAACTTAACACTGGCACATTTCAAATAAATGTTTTATATAAAGAAACCCTGTCTAAATCTAACAACTCAATGAAGTACTCTAATATTATCCATAAATCCATAAATCAACTCATATAGTGTTATACAAGTCTGCAAGTAGGTTTCCCCAACACAAAAAAAGCAAAAGAATACTATTATTTTGGTAAATCAGGCCCAGATCTAATAATTTAAACCTGAAGATAAATTATTATGTTCAATGGAAGATATTTGTATGATAGGCAAGTACCATTTAACATAATCCTACCCAAATCTATTCCCATCATTCACTAATTCATGAGTGAAAATACTCAAGCTTAAAAAATATAGAGCATATATGCCAATAATATGTTTCAACATTATGTACATAGTCTCTCTCACATATATTGTCTCTCACAGTGTCCTTCTTGACAAAATGTCCAGCATCCATTTAGGCAAATCCATCATACATTGGGTGTACATTTGACTGACGGGTTGGGCTCAAAGCACTGTAGTAAATGGGGTAAGGCCAGGCTGGCACCCCATCATCAGTGGGGTGCCCGGTTTTATGGCCAGTGCTCATTTTTTTTCATAAATGATCCGGTGAAGGAATCATATGTATATCAAGTAAGTTTGCTGATGATAGTAAACTAGGAGGAGTTCAAGGGTGGAGAAGTGTTACAGAGAGATCTGGATAGGCTAGAGAGCTGGGCAATTGCCAAATGTATGAAATTCAACAAGAGCAAGTGCTGGATTCTCCACCATACGTACAAACTGGGAGACAAGAGGCTGGAGAACAGCCTTGCAGAAAGAGACCTGGGCAGATTGGGCTGTTGAGAAGTTGAATGTGTATTAACGGCTGTCTGAGCAGAAAAAAGGGCCCAGCTGTGCCCTGGGGTGCATTAAGGACATTTATAGCTGGCTGGTCAAAGAAGACAGTTGTTCTTCTCTACTCTGCATTCTTGCATTGCCACCTCCAGTACATTGTATGGTTTTGACTACCTCAAGCCCTCTGAGAAGCTATTGAGGGAGCTGGGGCTGTTAAGTCTGGAAAGAAGGAGGCTCAGGAGTGACTTTATCACTCCCTACAACTACCTGAAAGGAGGTTGTAGCCAGGTGTGGATGGGCCTCTTCTGCCAGGTAATAAGTGACTGGATGAGAGCAAATGGCTGCCAGTTGCAGCAGAGAAGGTTTTAAATGAAATATTATGAAACATTTTTTTTCACTAAGAGGGTGACCAGTCATTGGAAGAGACTCCCCAGAGAAGTGGTTTAAAAGACATTTAGATATGGCTCTTAGGAACATGATTGGACTTCGCACAGTTAGGTTTTACAGTTGGACTTGATGATCTAAGAAGTCTTTTCCAACCCTAAAGATTAAACACATGACAAGCTTCACTCAAGTAGGCAGGACAATTTGCAAAGACAGGGTTTTTTTAGGGCTAAAGAATACCTGAAATCAGTCTACTAGTTAATTTTTAATATAAATGTCTCTGATGGTATAAGAATCAGAGGTAATAAAATGATCATTTAGGGTAACAAAATGAAAATCAAACTTCTAAGAAATAAAAATACAACTATATTAATCTTTAGAAAGGGACCACATTTTGAGAACTTTCCTTTATGAACAAACCCCATTCACTTTCCATAAATGATAATTTATTCTTTTGTTCCCTTTTTATTAAGTGAGTCCTGATACCTCTTTCCAAAGAACTGTTGAAAAAGGTTTTTCCCCTAGGTTATTTTCCTATAAGCAAACAACAGCACAATGAACACTCATTCTGTCTAAAGTATGCCAATTTACTTTACTCTTTAACATTACACTGATTGTCACATATAAATATTCCCTATTAAAAGAAACATGGGCGTGTGGCACTTATGCTACATCCACGCCTTACAAAAATTAAAATGCTTGACAGAAATTTTTGATGGACTCAAAATTTCCATCAAAGAAACATATCACCAGCTTTCTTTTTTGGATCATGATATTCATGTAGCCTAAGAAAGGCATACTGTGGGTTTAATTGAACAGCATTTAAGAGTGATTCTAAGGGATCACCAACTGTGTCTTCACAACTCTAGTTCTAGGTGGGAACATCATGTAGGAGTATAGATTTTTCTTTTAAAGGTACCTAAGTTGCTTCACTAAATAAAGAGCCCAGATCTCTCTAGCTCTGAATATTCACAAGAAACTGGCACACTTGCAGTGTTGCGTCACTCCTTTTATGCCAACATGAACTGGCAAAAGGATATTCAGATTATTTAATTCAGAAACTCTTTGAAATATTGAGATAGTAATCAATGCTGGGTTTGTTTGGTGCCATTTCTGTCCTTTCAGTATCTGAAGGGCACTTTTTATGCATTTTTCCTCTCCTAGTGTTTAACTCTTATGTCATCTTTCAACAATTTGGAGGGAGATTAAGTTCATGTACTTCTAGACAGGTGAACATTGGTTTAAGCTAGTTGTATAACATCCCCAAGAAGAGAGGTAAAAGGACCATTCATTCTAACTGAATGTAGATATATAAGCAGATGACGAGGGTTTTTTTTCTGCATCTCTGGAGCACAATCCTGATCTCGAGTTATACACTTAATTTGGTTTCAGTGAGAGGCTTCTATATACTTCAAATTAAATACTTCAAACCTCCTGACCTCCCACATTACTTTCTCATGCTCTTTTATATCTTTTCTAAGCCACAGTTTTATCCTCCTAGATTAAAAAAAAAAAAAAAAATTGAAAGGAAGGAGCAGAAAACACCTTCTTAATTGTTTCTGTCTTGGTGTTTTTGTTGGGTATTTTTTTAATTTTATTTTTTAATTTTTTATTATTATTAAAGCAAGCTGTCAACTTCTCCTTCTTTTGTTAATCAGAGATTCACCGGTATTTCAGGCTGAGCTGAATTTTTCCTTCTCCCTCCTGCCAATAACTGCAATAGAAGATTCTGCTTGAGGTAGGCTCCTCTTCCTATGCCATGTACCCATGCTGAGAAGGCATAAATCCACCTGACGACATTATACCTTGGAGAAAGACTATGGAAGGGACATTTTTTGTCCCACTAATAACAGACCAGGAGTTGATAAGACTCCACTGACTTTCAGTTGCTCTTCCACAATATGATATGAAAGACCACAATAAGATATGAAACACCTTCCTTGAAGAGGTCAGAGTCATTTTAGACTAAAGTACAGGAAGATTGTGCAGTCACTATTTCTGCATTTTGTCTGAAAGAGTTCACAAGGTATCTGTTTCTACACAATATCAACACAGTAAAGCTATCTGCAACAGTGGGGAAGGATAATTCCATGTAAACGCACTCCTCCTGGAAGTAGGAATCTTCTATATCTTCCCATCCTGAACCCAAAAGCAGATGCAGCCTTGATCTAGATAAAGGCTTGTGTAGCAATAGGAACAGCAACTTCATCTTGTGATATGTCACCTCTGAGTCTGTAATTTGGTTGGGATGGTAATAACGAGGCATATAAACTTGGGCAGTGTCTGTTCCTTTAAATTTTTGGACGCAAAGTACTCTTTTTCATAGAGGACAAGTGCTGTTTTCTTGTAAAGAATCTGCTACCTACTGGAAAAGTTTCCAAACTGCTCACTTCCATCTCTATACTGTAAGGGTAGCTTTGCTGGTTGACTCCTGCTGCTGTTTGTTGATTAAGGTTACAGTGTATCAGAAGCTTTTTGTTGGAGACCAAGAAGCTATAATGGACAATTGTCTACCTATCTCCAAGATCCCTGCTGTTGTCCTTGAAGAGAAAGCTTGGCTTCAAAAAAAAAATTCTCAGTACTCTCAAAATAATTTTCCATTTCAGAAGAAATGTTGGTAGCATTACTGGGACACATGTAGCTAGTTGTCTACTCTTGACATTGTAGTTTTATGTACTGTTAGTGGTAGAAAGCTGTGTATTGTAGGTCAGATAATTTCTTCACCTGTCTACTTTGTTTTCTTTCTCATCCATTATCTTTATTTCTCCTCTTGTCACCCTTGGATAGTTGATCTCCATGAAGAGAAAAGCCCATATAGCTCATTATTTCACATTTTCCTCCTCACAGATGGTAACCCCACCTGCAGATCTGCCCTTTTTATGCCATTACTAACTTCATGCTCTGTTTAAACTCTGTTATGTTTGCAACCAGGTCACCTGCTGAGGGAATGGCTACTTCTGACAAGACTCAATCTCCTGTTGAGTAAATGAGCTACAGACACAGAGGCCCAATTATTATTAAGTGTTAGCATAATTGTAATTATAAGTAGAGTGTTTCATTTTAATACAGCTGTTGAGGCTTTGATGCATCCCTGTAATGTGCTTTATTAATAAGCTGCATAGAACTGCTGACTTTACAATTTTCTGGATCACATTTACGATAACAAAAGAGGATATGAAAATGAATTCACTACAGGAGACCTACTGTGTTAGTTACTATGATTCACAAGTTTATTATGGTAATAAAGCAACATGAGACGATAACGTTTGGAACTGAAATACACTAATGATGCTTCATATTGTTCCAAAAACATTATGCAAAAGTGGTAAAAAGCGTTATGACTTGCAGATAGTCAAATGCAGCAGATGTCACACTTCTGAATAAAAGCAAGAAAGACAGTAATGTTAGCCCCTGAATCATTTGCTGCTTCTTTCCAAGTCTTCCAAAGTTAAGAGAATGTTAAAGTTGGCTGGCTGAATGATTGGCTGCTTGGTGGAAAAAGGGGATTTTTATTAACTTATACCAATTTCTAAATCAACATTTGAATGACAGACTATGTGATATTGTCTTCAGTAGAGGTTTTCATATTACATGTTAATTTTATTGCTATAGACCTGTATAGAGTATACAGAGGAGTAGTAGTAAATAAGTATTGCAGTAAAGCTGTGCAGCAACTTGTAAAATATGTCGTATTAGTGAAGATGGAGAGTACAATATGCAAATGGTGTTCTGAAGCATGATAAGCATGATGAGAATCATGGAAAAAATCATAATTTAAAGTAAGGTTAAAAAAAATATAAAAAGACACTTTCTCAGAACACAAGAACACTAAAGATATATAATAATATAAAAGGTATCTTATGCAAAAATTATGAGAAAAAACCCTTTATCATAAACTGTATTGAACAGATTGTTGTCGGAAATTTGCAGACTCAAGAAAAGAAAAGAAATTTAAATGGAATATTTACCTGCAAATAGCGGTAGGTAGAATGTGGTGTCCCCACATGCCACTTTAAAATGAGGAGAAACATAGTTCAAGCGTCTTGGGAAACTGATAAAAAAAGTAAGTTCTTTCATTCATTGGACATCTACTTGAGTACCTAGTTTTAATTATTCTGATAATGTCTTATCTACTTAATTTTGTTTGCCAATACATTTGAGGTATAGGGTTTTTCGGTTTTTTGTTTTTGTTTTTCTGAGATGGGCAATTTTTCTCTAATTGTAAAATTTAATATCAAACTACAGTTAGATGGCTCTTAAAAAAGAAAAGGAGTTGTGCAAGCAAATTTGGAGCTATCAGTCCTGAATAATTAGGACTCAGCTGTATGTACTGTTAATCAAGCTCTCTCCTCTGGCTGGTCTTGCGTATACACACTGGACTTAACAGTGTCCTGATGTTAACTAGAAAGTAGAACAAAACTTCATGCAATTGTGGTTGCAACCCCCTTTTGATTTTATGGAAATTACTAAGTCTAGTCACAAGAACCTCTACGAATGAATGCATAATATAGTAGATTATTAGGCAAAAAAGTACTTTTCTCCACTCTTGTATTGAAGAGGATTATATGGACGGAGTTCCAAGAAGCTTGAGATGGAAATTTCCGGTAATTTTCCTGTAGTACACATAGCTAGATAGTTGATCTAATTAACTGAGTTTCTTTTTGAAAAAAATATTATTTGAAGATTTCTTACACATTATAATGGTTTAACCTCAGTTGGCAGCTCAGCCCTACACACTCACTCACTAGCAGGATTGGGAACAGAATCAGAACACTAAAGGTGAGAAAAATCTTGAGTTCAGATAAAAACAGCCTAACAGGTAAAATACAAGCCATGTGTTCAAGCAAAGCAAAACAAGAAATTAATTCACTGCTTCCCAAGACTGGACAGGTGTTCAGCTATCTCCAGGAAAGCAGGGCTCTGAACATTCTTCTCTTTCTTCTTCTTACCCCATCTTTGTCTGCTGAGCATGATGCCATATGGTCTTTGGTCAGTTGATGTCTATGTGCTCGCCACACCTCATGTGTACCTCCACCCTCTTCACTGATGGGGTAGTACAAGAAGCAGAAAAGGCCTTGGCTCTGTGTAAACCCTGCTCGGCAATAACAAAAACGTCTATTATCAACACTGTTTTCAGCACAGATCCAAAACACATCCCCATAACAACTACTCTGAAGAAAATTAACTACTCTTCCCCAGCCAAAATCAGCACATATGTTAAATGAAAAAAGGCAGCCACCTTATCTGGATGGACTGTATGGCTGTCTGCTTGCCTTCAAAGGAGTTCCTCTTTTGACTCAACAAATAACTTTATGTTAGATAAGCTGGATTACCTCCATAAGGCTAATTGTGTAAAATCTTGGTGAGGTAGCTGTCTAACAACATGCCTAAACTAGGATGTCATAGAAGAATATTTAGTCTTATAGTAGTTGGGTTGGAAGGAACCTTTAAGAGGTTCCTGCAATAAACAGGGACATATTCAACTAGAACATGATTTTCAAAGCCCCATCCAAACTGACCTTAAATGTTTCCAGGAATGAGACAACTCTAATGTCTGTGGATAACCTGTTCTGGTGTTTGAGAACTGTACTTGTGAAAAATAATATCTTCCTTATACCTTGTCTAATTTTGCCCTCTTTCAGTTTAAAACCATTACCTCTTATTCTATTGTGACAGGATATGCCAAAAAGTTTGTCCCTGTCTTCCTTATAAGCCCCCTTTAATCACTGAAAGCCTACATAGGTCCCTACAAAGCCTTGTCTGCTGATGTGGTCACTCCATCATAAAAGGCCACTGAGTTGGTCAGGCAGGACTTGTCCTTCGCTGCCTCGGATCATAACCTTGTGCCTTAGCATAGACTCCAAGAGGTTCTGTTCCCAGAGGTGGGGCTGTCAGGATGCTGTTTCCCAAGCTCCTCCTTGCCACTTTTATTAAAAATGCATGCAACCTTGAATTAATTGTCAAATGAATGTTATAAGATGCACTGGCCCATCCTTCACAGTGCTGATCAGTTTGAAATCTGGTGAGTCTCAAAGTACCCTATCATTCTTAGACACTTATTTCTTCACTGATTCTAGAGTAATTCACAGCATCAAAACAAAGACGAAATAAGAACTGGAAAAGAAGACTAGAGTCTTGAAAAAAATCATTAGATTCAAAAGTATTTGGAAATGTGGAAGATTTAAAGTTCACTTGTAATGTGTAATAAATGGGTGGCAGCAGAAGAGAAGACATTTAGAGGGAGTCATATTTCTAAAGCAGTTATTTCTGAAGCATTACCTGATTTTAATATTGCTCAGTTAATTCAAGCAGAGGAGGCTAGCTCTATAACTATTAAAGATATAAGAGCTACTTAGCTTCATGTAAAATAGATGGAAAGGTGCTTTTAATAGAGTTTATTAAAAGAAAAGCAGAGAGAAATTTTTAATGCATGTATGAATGAGATCTCTTCTTGCAATTTGGGGGGTAATTGGAATCCCCTATTATAAAATAGAAATAGAAGGAAAAATTAAAAATAAGACAAACAAACATTAAAAGAGCCAGACTGAAAACAAATTTGAGACAAGAAAATAAGAAGAATTTGCTAAGCAAAGGAAATTGCCTGAAAAAAATGAATATGATGGAAAACAGATAGGATTTTTGAACTGTTGGAGATTGTACTATGAAGAATGATATTAAAATAGTAAGATATGGGAGATTAAAGACTAGAGTCCATTCAGAACTATGCACAGTAGAGGACAAAGCCAACCCATCCCATTTTGGAAAAAAAACCCCAGGAACTATTATGACCATAAGAGATTGCCATTATCAAAACAGAACGTGGCTTATTTACAAAGAAGATAAATGATCATTGATTTAGAAGACCTATCCATAAATTATTATAGCAATGAAAGAATGGATAAAAGCTATATAGGAACTGTACTAATTTGAGTGATACAAAAGGCACTGTGGTACTGTCTTGGTTTAGATAGACAGGTATCTGCCAGGGAAGATTGGAGTCTCCCTTGGAATGTAAGCCCTCCCTCCCCCGTTTCAAATTATTATAAATTTGCAATTAAAAGGCTGTCAGACAAAGAATTGGGAATAGGTATAGCAGTTCTTTTCTAGGGATATTAAAAAAACAAATGTTGTAGTACAAAAGAATAAGAAAACAAACAAGCAAGAAATCCTAGAAAACCCTGACAGAGTCAGAAATACAACCTGACGCCCTGTTGGTCAGGGTGTTGGAAACAGTCCAAAAGTAAGGCCTCCTGCAGGAGCAGATGTGGTCCTTTTAGAAGCAGAGTTGATCCTGTGGAGCCAAGGGTCCAGAGACAGGTCCAGCCTTCCTTTGGAAGTCCCGTGGAAACACTGGATGTCTGGTGACACTGTGGCTCCTTTTTATCTAGGTGGAAATGGTTTGCCTCCTCCTGCCTGGGTGGAGCATCTCACAATAGGATGATGTAATGTGTCATGTCATTGGTGAGCTTTAATGATCCATTAATCGAAGATATTTCCGTGGGGGTAGTGGAAGAGTGAACAGAGGTAAGAAACAATACCCCACCCAGTCTCAACAGATGGCTTGTTATCAGAAAGGCAGTCACCCCCTCTCTCCTGGAGTTACAACAGATAAAGAAAAAAAAACCTCCCCGCAAGTAGGTTTCAACAGATGGAATTGGATAATTTTTTTTTTTTTTATGGTTATAAAACCCAAGACTGGTACCTGAAATAATGAAATTAGTACTGTTAAAGAGATCCATAAGTAACAAAAATGAGACAGGATAATTATTTGAGTCTTAATCAGATTATTTTTTCTACAAACCTAATTATATGTTTGTATAAATATATGTGCCAGTATATGGAAAAAAAAATTATTTCATTCATTTTTACAAGGACTATACTACTAATGATTAGGTTATACCTGGTCACTCATTTGACTTCAACATAAATTAAAAAATTACTACTGAATACACAGATAGCATGGAGGAAAATCCTGGAAAAGTTCACCATACTCTAAAGTAGAGTTTAAAGAGGACATTTTGTTTTAATCTTGATATCAGAGATTGAAGATGAAATGTATAATAACTTGATGTTGTTTATTATTGTTGAACCATAGGAAAACTACAAAATTATGGAGAAATGACTAAGAAAGCTAGGTACTTATGCTTACAGATAGGATCAAGAAACAAAATACCTAGAAATTAACTTTTTAATTTAACTGCAGTGGGAAACAGTTTCTGAGAGTTGACTGATGCCAGGTAATTTGATTTACTATCCCAGTCCTGGCATATGACCATATAAAACTAGAGCTCATATTTGTGCACACTGTATGGCTTCTTGGAAAATGCCATTTCCTCTGACTGCTGTCTGAAGTTCAGCTTTTGTTGCATATCACTGGGAAATGCAGCAGATTTATTTTATTCAGACACAGATAATTTTTGCTCAGATAATATTTTGTTCTGAAAGGTGTCAGTAAAGGAATGTGGCCAGGGACTCAAGCCAGTCTTGGAGAAAACCATATCTTCTAGACTTAATCTAAACAAAGAAAAAAGAAAAAAGAAAAAAGAAAAAAGAAAAAAGAAAAAAGAAAAAAGAAAAAAGAAAAAATTAAAATTTTGTTATTGAAAATATACCTGGTAAGAAATTAATATGTAAGAGAAGATGACAATTAAAGTGTTTTAATCGTCAGCATACCTGCCATAGCAGAGAAGAAAGGATAACCCCGGAGTGCTACAGTGCAAATTTTCCCAATAAAGATTAAATACAAATTCTAATAAAGAATGTACAGGAATAAAATAAATTTAAAAAATTTATTTATTTATACTATTTTTTAGCATTAAATAATTGTTCAAAAATGAATTTTAGCCATTTAGAACTCTTCTGATAAACAGAGAACTGATATGTGTCTGCTGTATTCTAGTAAATGTATCTTCAGAACTTTTCTGGTGGCAGGTTAGTTGCCTGGGAATTTTTTACAATACACTTGAATTTCTGCTTTGACTGCACTGCCTTATTCATAGCAATACATGCGCAGTAAAAAACTCATGTTTCATGATGGCTGTTCTAAATGCCATAGATTATTTGAACAACTACATTCTGTTGTTTTCGTATAAATAAGATAAATCTGTTCTTAGTGTTAGGTATGAAAACCTTTAATTCTAGGGGAAAACTGGTAGCTCAAATTGACTGTAAGCCATTTACTGACCCTTTCTGTGATTTGTTCCTGAATTTGTAATTGTGTTGACAAATATCTTCCACTACAGATGTACAAATTTCTACCCTAAATGTATGGATTCAGACAGATTCTGTATTTCTAGATCCAATTTCTCCAACAGTATGTAACTATTTTTTTAAAAAAGCATGACAACCTAACCTTTCTGAAACACCTAGAAAACTCCTTTTACAGTGCTTTCAGGATTTTTGGTCACAGGGACACAAAAATACAGTAAAGTTCCATTTGAAATATTAATTAGTAATCTTTGTCTTAACTTTCAGGTAAATAGTTGCATATTTTTCAGGGTGTTTTTCAGATCACCTTTATATATCTTATTGCCTGAAAGAGTAGAATTCATTCATTAGGAGAAGGTCAAGACATTTAGCAGAAATTATCAACATGTCATTGACCATTTCCCCTTCGATTATGGGAATTTAATTGTCCTCATGTTCCTGTTTTCCTCCTCAGGAAGCAGAGTAGCTGGAGAACTGGTGTTACTATTAAAGACTGAGTCAAAGAAAGCATTTTTCTCATCCCTTATCACTGTGTTTTCCCACACTTCCAATAAGGGATGAAGATTCTGCTTTGCCCTCCTTTTGCTACTAATCTATTCGTAGAAATTTTTTATAGCCTTTTATAGAAGTTGCCAGATTAATTATTATTAGAGCTTTGGCCCTTTTGATTTTCCCTGCATAACCTCATAATATCCTTGTAATCATCCTGAGCTTCCTGCCTCTTCTTCTGAAAGTTATAAATTTTCCTTTTTTCCCCCTGAGTTCCAGCCAAAGATCTCTGTTCAGCCAGGTTTGTCTTCTCCATTGACTCATCTTTTGGCACAAGGTGATGGCCTACTCCTGCCTCATTTCCTTCTTGAAGAATGTCCAACCTTCCTGGGCTACGTTGCTCTTCAGCACTGCCTCCCAAGGAACTCTCTCAACCAGTCTCCTAAGCAATCCAAAACCTGATCACCTGGAAGTTGAACACAGAGTCCTGTTAGCACCCCTCCTTACTTCTAGAATAGAAAACTCTCATTTCAGGATTGCTGTGCTCAGGACCATCATACCAAATACAAGTCCATCTCTGTTTGCAAACAGTAGGTTCAGCAAAATGTCCTCCCTGGTTGGGTCCCCAGCCAGCCGTATCAAGTTATTTTCCACATACTCCAGACTATTTCCTCTCTACTCTATTGTATTTCCAGCATACAGCTACTATGTCTAAGTCCATCGTGAGAAGCAACAGTGAGACTTCTTACAGATGCTGATAGAACACCTTTTCTGCCTCTTCATCCTGGTTGGCTCTGTAATAGACTCCAACCATGACATCTGCCTTCTGGGCCTTCCCCAGTTCTCAGGCATAAACACTCAACCCTATTGTCATCATCATTACGTAAATATTCTGCAATCTTTGACCTAAGTAAAGTCTCAGGGAAAAAAAGAGCTTTTCAAGACAGATGGCACTCAACTGGAGAGAGTCTGGAGGTGAGTGACTTCTACTTTAGAAAACACCATCTAACAGGAAAAGGAGATCTGGACATCTTTTAACTATTTGTCCTTTTTGACAATAAAATATCAGTCAGATCCATGATGATGGTGGTACTATAAGACAGCATTCAGTATTTTTGAAGTACATACTTTGTAAAAGAAAAAACTTTTAAAAATTTTATGTTGTTGGTTAGTGTTTGATATTCCATACCTTAAAAGATTATTGTGAGCAATAATAACTGGTCCAGCATAGCTGGACATATTTTCCTTTCTACAGAGACTCATTTTGGGTGCCAACAGGCAAAGCTCATATACTAAGTTAAGCAGTCTGCTGAGACACGTAACTTCTAGTGATTTGTAAGCAAAAATTCACCATTTTCAAGGCTAAATAAATTTAATTATGAAGTTTAAAAGGTTTATTTTTAAAAAATATTTAGGATTTGGTCTTGAGTTACAAAACTCATGACTAAACAATTTCATCCTGTGAAAACAGGAGACCCAGGATGTTTAAGAAAGCTTAGCAAAATCATTGTATGGCAGTGCTTAAACAGCTGCATTTGAGTAAGAAGTTAGTTGCATGCAGGTTATGAGTGATGAAGTTTCTTCTTCTGCCTGAGAAAAAGAAGAAATACTGAGACTTGTCAGATCTTTTGTTATAACAAAGGGTGCAACGGTAAACTAAAGCTCTATCTTGGCAATTCATGAATAACTTTGTTGGAAACAAATTGCCTAGGAAAACAAAACAAGTTTTAAAAAACCCCTTACCATGTCCCCTGTGTTTCTTGAAGAGCAATTGTGATATTTGATTCCTGCTTTACATACCAGATCCCCGACTTATGAGTCATGCAAGCGTGTTACAATATCCTAGCATATGTTGAGCTATGTTGGAACTATAAGAGTGTGAATGATCAAGCATTCACTTGAGATGACTATAGAAGATGTGTTATAGTGGTAATATCTGTCAACTTGGTTTTCATTCCTGTATGTAAAATAAAAAAAAAAAATAATTAAAAAAAATATAAAAATGACAATTTTAAAGGAAAGATACCAAAGCACTGCTGGGTTGTTTCAAGGACTTTTTGAAATTTCTTTCTTTTCTTTTTTTCTTTATTGTTAAAGAAAGTGAAAAATCACTGAAAAGTGAAAGGGAAGAATTCAGAGTTTTGAATTTTTAAATGCCATGGCATGATTATTCTAGTTGCAGGAACTATCTATAAATTTCAAATGACAGAAAATATCCCTCTGCTTTATACATAAAAAGTCAAAACATTTATTTTCAATATAGGTGGGTTTTATATTTGATTAAGAAAAACAAAAATTCTTTTCTAAGATCTCTCAGCTGGAAATTCTTGTCAGAAAAAGCTCATCAGTTGAAGTATTTAATGGTATTGCCTCAAAAGAAATAGTCAAACTATTTTTTTGGCAATTTATTGTAGCAAATGTATAGCTAATATTTCCCTCATTTGAGGAAAATAGAATATATTAGTATATCAAAATACTATATAATAACAGACAATAAGAGAATTTAATTAAAAATACTTTTTTAAAATATTGTCCTATAGTTATTTTTTTTTTCAAAATAAATGTTTTTATCTTACAAGCACTTTTCTGTAGTAGGTGATTTCCCGGGTAGTAAAAAGATACATATATTTAATTTCTGATCTCCAAAATGAGCAACTGTTATCATACAGAGAACAGCCTCTCTACATAAATATAACGATTCAGGATTAAAAGTGTCTAACACTCATTTCTGTGCAGGATAAAATTACAGACAATGACATTAGCTAAGATGAATTTGCTGCTTAATTATGAACATTCTTTGTGTGTTATAATTTAAACATGAGAGTTAATAAGGTTGAGTACAGCAGCACTGTGACCAGTATGAGAAAATCCCCAAAACTCTTGTTTATTTAAATAAACTACTAAAAGGGATTTGGTAGTGATCTTGGGATTCAGCTAATTTGAAGCATCTCAAAACCATTGATCTCCTCAGATTTCTGAGAATTACATTTATTTGCTTTGTTTTGTTACACCGACATGTTTTTGAGCACCAGCCAGGTTCTAGAAGTACAGTTTTAAACCATAAACATGTGATTTTATTCATCACCTCAGTCAGTGGTATCAAAATTTCGTACTGAGAAGGGTCAAGTCAATAATTACTGTGTTTCTTTGAGGATGTCTGTTAACTGTCCCAATCAAAGTCATAAATAGATGGATTAACTGCTTGCCTAGTTGCTCTCATCTATGCAACCATATGGTTTAGAAAGGACAGTGATATAATACCTGGAATATTTGATCCTCAATAGACAACCTCTTCAAGACTGGACCCTCAATTATTTATGGTTTACATACTAAGCATATTCAATGATTTAATTTAAGGTTACTTTTCAGCTGGATGAAAAGGTGTGAAAAGAGAATAAGGAGTTGTCTCTTTTTTTTGCTCTTGTTTTTGGTCACAAGGCTTTTTCCTATAGCATATCTATTAGCTATCTCATAGAGTTTGAAGAGAATCAAGAATTCATTATTACACCTTTACTGCTCAGTTGTAGAGCACTCAGAACTTGTCTGTAAAACACAGGTGTATAAAGAAAATAATATACATATCTCCCTTTGGTGTATCACACTCTTTTTGCCTTAATTTCTTCTAAAATAGCTTGATTTAGAAAGTAATGGACTTATCTTTAAAATGTATTTGCATATAAATGGCAATATGGAAATATAAATTTCTTCAAGAATCGAGGAGAATCAGATTCAAATCATTAATCAAAAAAAAGCAATACACATGTAATTTTATTTCTTCCATTAAATATTCATTGGATTGGAACAGTTTATTGCTATTACTTAGCCAAATTAGATTCAAATGGATGGCCAAGAGTCCATTGCCTTCAAAACCCCTAATAATCCTTTCAGGCATTCATTCTCATAGGAGCACTTAAAACCAAGCTTTAGTTTATTATTGTGATAAGATAATTTAAAGTTTTAGAGAGCTAACACTTAAAAGTGACTGTAATAACCTTCTGGCATGCTTAAAGACCACGAGCTAAGAATATTCTACAGTAGAGTACTGAATATATTTTCTGTGATTTAGCATAAAATTGAAAATCTGTTGAATATCTGGTTCTGAGACAAAATATTTTCAATTTTCTCCTCTTTATTTTGTAGCTTTTATTTATCTAAACCATCACCAGATTTCTTGGTTTTATCCAGCTTTAACTTCTATATATTAATTATAATGTCTTCATTATTAGTACAAGGGCAAGTATACAGCAGCTTTCATTTTTGTCAAGGACTCAAACTATGTAAAAGAAAGGTTGAAAAACTGATATTTTCTATTTTCCGTCTCTACCAATGTAATGAATAAACTAAGTGTCCCCTGAATGACATCTTTTCCTTTCTCGTTTTTTTTTTTTTGTTTGTTGGTTTGTTTGTTTGTTTTTTTTGGTAAGAATGAGCTGAGAAAGCAATCCTATCCCAATGGGAAGAATATGGAATCAGAGCATTGTGAATTTGTGAGTGACTGCTCTATTGACTCATAACATATTCACTAACATTAACTAGGCCAAGTGCCATACAAAGTGAAGTATCAAGCTTTCTGGCTTCTATGCTCCTTTTTCACTTGTTAACCACCTCTGAGACTCAGAGCTCCCTTTGGAGGAGAGTGCTTGATTGTTGGAAGTATCCTCTTCATGAATCAGATGCTATTCAAGACATGGATGATTAATATTCTGAGCTCATCTCAAGCTGCCTCAATTGGTCTCAAGGGGGCTGTTAGTGTTTAAGATATCAGTGTCATAATGCCAAACTTGATCTAGGGAGGCACAGTGAGGTCAGAACACCAGAGCAGTGGCATGAGTCATTACTGAAAAGATGCCTACATGGCTGCTGTGGTTAAATGTCCCACTTTTTGTGGGTGTACAATGACTATCAACAGTGCAAAATCCTACTTACACAGAAGAACACAATTATTTAATAAACAGTGCTGCTGTTAGTTTATAAATAAGTGATTTAGGAGTACTAGGTTAGATTAAGAAGTTGTTCTCTCAACACCCTGGAGAACATAATGGAGATAAAACTCTAATGTGGGAAATGAGGTTACGTAGATGTATTGAGGGCTGGAAATGAGATATGAGATCTTAACTTGGTTTATAGTTTATGCTGTGTAGGTGGTTTTGTCACAGATGTCTTGTGTCTGAATTTTTCAAGTATTATGGAATTTCTCTTTCTTGCTTCAGCACTAGAAATATTTATGGATTGTGTTATATTATATCTAGAAAAACATTCAAAGTTCTGTGTATTTCTGTTAGAGAAAACAAAGATGTTATCTGCATCTTGTACTTAGAGGAGACATAGGAATTTTTTCAGTTCCTAGGAGAGATGGAGCCTCTGAAGGCATTGAAGCCTTCAGATGGAGCCTAAGAAGCTAGTCGGCCTTCAGAAGAGTTACAAATTTTCTCATAAAGCTCTCGAACTAACAGAAACTTCTTGAGGCGCATCAGATTTCTCATTCTAATTTCATCACTGACTTTGCTTGTATTGGTGTCAAACATTGTCCTAAATTCCAAATTAGCAGATATGGCATGATGAAAAAGTATTAAAAAATTAGCATGTTCATATGGTCAGTTTCTTTACTAGTTTTTTCTCCAGGTCATTGATCCATTGACTGTACAAATTACACTCGTGCTGTCTTACTCCTGGGTTCTCTGTGTTCTGAGAGAGCTAGCTGTCTCTGGAGCAAAACTTGAGCACGGTTTAAATGATAGCTTTCTCATAGACATCATATGTGTACTTGACAGGCGTTAGATATACTGGGTATGTACCATGTTCTTCTTTTTGGCCTGGGAGATCCTCTACAACTATTCAAGTATTCCATCTACACATCCACTAGCTCTTCAATTTACATAATAACTGGGATGAAAACAAGATTCTTTCCCCCAGCTTTGTGTTTTCAGATAGAGTAAAAAGAGCAAATTGAAAGTTAATATTATTAATTTTATATTGTTGTGCCTGAGATGAGATAAGATGAGATGGATTATAAAGAATAGTGAAATGCATACCATTGAAACCAAGAAGACAGTGGAACAAGTGTTTTGGCTGTATGAACAGTCATTTAAATATGGTGAACTGCAGCAAGCACTTTGAATACTACATTCAAAAACCTTATTATGGTTTTACAGCATTTGAAAAATGAAACCTGATCCATTTAAATAAAGATAAGAATATGTATGAATAGCACTTTGGCAATTCAAGACATTTGGGAGATGACAGAATTTATCTGGATTTGATAACATTTTTCTTTTCTCTTATTTCTACTACAGGGTTATTTGTAAGAGAAAAGAGCTGAAAAGATAAATTTAATACTGAATTTTTTTCAAGACCATTTATTCTGTAATAATGTGACCCCATGCTGCTGTCATGGCCAGTGAGACCTATTATCACATGCTGAATATTATTTGTAAAAGTTACAACTACCTGGGGGCAGCATTAATTATAGCAAGCAGTTTAACCTCAGAAAAGATAAAAATCAATTGGTGAAGCCTGAATGGAAGCCACATGACTGCTCTTTAATTCATATTAGGAAAGCAGAATTTGTCTTCCTAGAACTGGATACTAACTGTATGCTTTTAAAAGAAAAGTGTATGCTTTTAAAAACTCTTTCTCTATTTCTAAAATACTAAACAATGGCCAGAATAATTTATGAAGTGTTATGAACAAAAAGAAGCCCTACCTTTGTAATCCCCACCCTGAGGGATGAGCTAAAGCCTTTGTAAGTTATCTTACTTCAATTCAGAGCTAACTGTACTGCAACTGTTACTGTAGTTCCACTTCAATAATAAACTAATTGATTCTTTAACTGATTTAGGGAGTTAAGCTAAGGAGTGAAAGATAAGATATCAATTTTTTTGCATTGGAATATAGTCTGTGTGCACATGTTGAAAGACTAATCACTTGAAAGGATGCAGAAACATTTGTGGATAACTACAAGGATGGTTGATGCACTCCTTGAAGGTATGCAGAGTTTTTAGTAGGGGTCTTCAGTTATCAGAGAGCCTAGTCGATCTTGTTGTAATTATAAAAAAATAACTCTTTACCAAAGAGCAAGGATAATTTGAAATACAGACCACTGCATCATTTCTCCCAGTTTTTAGAAGCTGCTATATCTATATTGACTATATAGAGCTGGGAAGAGGTGCAAACTTGCCAACACTTGTTATTCATTTAGAGCAATTTTTTGAACTAAATGACTATCATTCAAGTGAGGGTTAAAGCATAAGTATAATATAAACATACGTTTTCAGGTGAAATTAAGTAATTTGTTTATTGTTAGCTTGTGCATTTTCACTTGACCTCTAACATATCTCATATAGGTTGAAATTAATATTTATATAATTTTGCGCCATGAAATACTAAAATCTGTTTCAAAGGAACAAGCAAGCATATGTTGTCTCCCAGCTGGTTTAGAATTGCAGAGCTTAAAAAAAAATCTATTCTATAGCATGACTTAGAATTTAATAAAAATTACACAAAAATATCTTTGGGATTTAGGAAAGTAGTAAAGAGGAGTAGAAAAAAAAATCTATGCAAGATACACTCCTTCTAAATATATTTTAATATTTTTAAGTGATTGGCCTAATTCTAACTTTACGTTGTTTTTAAATTGCTCTAAATTTAATGATCTTGATCAAGTTATTTTTAATTTCCAAAGGTGTAATTGAGATCTGAATAAGACCCAGATGTGCACCCATGATTGCTGCTGTATTTGGCAGTAAGTTTTTTTGTTATTTCTTGGCCAAGTTTAAGCAATGAAGTTATCTGATTTTGAGACTGTGAAACATCTTTTATGTTACTGTTCATTCCAGCAGCTGCAGCAACACCATATGACCTGCCTTAATTGAGCAGATTAGAATTTTCCTGAAATATTGCACTTTCTATATGTCATAATTGTTAACTCTGGTAGAAAATGTTCAGTTCTTGATCTCTGTTACAATCAGGATCAAGGATCAGACAGCTAGAGTTAAATTATCTTGTTCTCCTTTATATAATGATTACAAAAATATGAGGAATGGAGACAAGTAATAGAACAGTATTACTTTGTGCTTCTTTGTATATTTGTTTAGTGCTTTGAACCAGTCATTTCAAGCTGAGATATATTCCTGTGAAAATGCCTTCCTATTAGTTTGGCTAGCATTTCAGATGTTTTGAAATAAATCTGAAAATAACATTAAAAAATCACCCATTCTCTCATCTTGATATCTATAAATACCCTCAATCTAACTATGGAGAGTGAAAGCATTGGAAGCTATCTGCTTGCAATGAAGAGGTACCTAACATAAAATCTGTTTTAGATGGTGATAATAAAGTTTATTCAAACTGCTGGTTGTTGATGGGTTAAAGTCCAATCATTGTGTGAAAATAGGCATTGATGCTTCTAAGCAAAGGTTTTAATAAAGGTAGAAAGAGATTTCTTCAAATACTTCAAAATAGTTTTACTTCTAACTGTAAAAAGCTTCATATAATTCTGGTTTAGAAATAGCCTAGGATGTTGAATCTACCCTTATTGCAATAAATGGTGAATCAATACTTTCTGCACAGGTATCATGCTTTCAGATTGTTGATACCCTAATTGATGTTAACTGATTAAAGATATGAGTAGACTGTATGTTCTAGGCTTTCATAAAATATAATACTGATTATTCCGTATTAATATCATGTTATGAAAAAAAAAGAGTCTGTAGAACTCCTTGCCATTCCCATGACTAAAAATGTTTGTTTTCAGTGAGATATTACTTTATTTTGCTCTGTACTCCTGCAGTTGGTAAGGAATGACATCACAGTTCTCAAAAGTCTTTCATGTGGTTTCTGTTATATTAAGCTTCAGAGAGATAACATATCACGTACCACAATTAACTGATTATTCCCATATATTACCTCCTTTCTCTCGAGGGGTTACTGTGATTATTTTAAGAGTAAGACACACAGCAATTTTTCTTCCTGGTTGAAATGAAACATTATTTCGCAGATACCTATTTCTAACAGCAATGAACTTTCCTTCAATTAGTCTAGACTGAATAGTCTCTGATAACCCTACTGTGAAATTACTGAAAGAGCAGACAGATATCCAGCTTGATTTTGAACTGCATCTCTTCTAGTTGCAGAGAAATCCAAACAGCATGCCATTTATCATATCCTAAATTAGACAGCTGCAGAGCTGCTATAATTTTTCAGTGGACTGTGTTGTCATTTGCAAGGTTACTCAGAAATCCTTTGGTAAATGAACCACATGTGTAAATGCTGCCACTTTGTTACCCTACAAAAGCACACATGGTCCAAATTCTACTTCCTAGCTGTCCTACCATTTTTATATTGTATCACAAAATGAAGCACAGGAGGCTCCCTTCAATGTCAACAGTTTTAAAATGTGAGAGTGTGTCCTGGTGCTGGGCAGGACAGAGTTCATTTTTGCACACCAGCTGTGAGAGGGCAGCGTGTGGGCATTGCTAGACTGTCATTCTATACCACCTGCAAAATCTGCCATAGGGTGCAATAAGGGACTCTCACTCCTGAGAAGGAAGGGGGTGTGGATAATGGTCAGGAAGAGAAAGGTGGCTCACAAAGAGCCTGCTGCCATTTTATCCTTATCTTGAGCATTGCATGGCACCAGGTTGGTCGGTGAGTGTCTTCACATGTAAATCACCCTAGTTTTGTAGATTTTTGTTATTAATAATGATGCTGTTACTGTTTGTTTTCTCCTCTCACTGCTGTTTGCCATATTTCTTACCTCTGCCTTTCACTGTCTCTAACAAGAGGGAGTGAGGGGAAGGAAGCAGCTTGTGGTTTTCATTTTAGTGGGAACTGCAACCAGAATGAGCTGGAATTATTGGAAAGAAGGACAGAGCTGACAAGAGAATAGTTGTGTGAAAAGTGAAGGGACTGGGTCCATAGGATACAAGCATGTATTTTCACTGCAGTTTAGAAACAGCTGAAAACTTCTGATTTGTAGTCAGCTGTATTATAGAAAAGTTTAGCTCTTTATGTCAGTTTAAGATAGTGTCAATATTTAGTGTACTAATGAGAAGTATACCAATACATGAAATCCAGATTCCATTAAACTCATCTAAATCTGTGCTCCCCTGAAGCATGTTTGACTTGAGTAGACTTGAATTTAATGGCAGATATTTAATAAGAATGTAGAAAAAATTAAATGTAACGTTGTTAGGCTTGCGGTTGAAGCATTGAAATAATATAAATATTTGGTATTTCAAGAATAATTTGCAACAGAAAAGAGCAAAATCTTTCGTATATGTTAGTGAAGATAATGTAAAAAAGATCCACACATCCAAAGACATAATTATGTCAAATAAAACAAGAAAACAAATTTAGCAAATGTAACACAATGTAACATAACATAATTTTGTTATTTCTATTGTTTCTAGAACTCAAATATTCATTTCTTTTTCAATCAATAATAATCAGTGAAAATTGAATAATAATCAATGAAAATGACCACTCAAGGCATCAATATTCTAATGTTCACATGATAAATTTTCTACACATGTAATAAAATCTTTGTGGGGTTTTGGAATATTTAGAATTGGAAATTGTTAGTTTATATTCTGTAATTTTTCAGCAAATTGCTGGGGAATATATTTAGATTTGTTTGTACTTGGTTCAGCTATATCATTAATAACTTTGATCACAGATTTAAGCGGTGTCAGGGCTGATTCATATTGCAGATGAACGGAGGATAAACAGTTTGGTATTCTGTTTCCACAGGAGGTATCGGAAGTACTGTTCACCTTGCCTTGACACTCAAGATTCTGTGCCAGTGAGTCTGAAAGTTGCCTTTTTTGCATTATTGCAAATTTGAAGCCCAGAAAACAGTAGCCTCTATGTGATAGTGATGTTAATCCACATTTCTGGATTATTTTTTATTTTCTCCTATTTACTCCATCTTTCTTGAGAGTCTGCTTCCAACTCAGCAATACAGTATTTCTTTGGTCACAGAAACAAACAAACCAACAAATCTATTAATTTTATTTTCTGCTCATCCAGTTGCTAGAAGATCAAATGGCTCTTTATCCTGGATCTATCTGCAATCTACCAGTATTTCAGACCATCCTCTCCTTTGATTGATGTGCAAATTATTGTTCTTTAAGATGGAAATTGTCAACTTCAGCATGGTAGTCTTTCAGTGAGGAAGTCTATATTCTGAAAATGTCTTTCTTATTGTTTGGGAAAGAAGTCTCTTATTCTTACAAATTTTTTTTCTATTTTAGGCAAGAACAGTGAACATCAAAAATTTTGTAATTATAGGTGTTGTACAGGAGAGACATTTCATAGTTGCTACGCCAGAAAAGTTGGAAAGATAAACATCATGTTTCAGAGGCTTAATTTAGTAAAAAAAAGGTAAAGATTAATATTTTTATAATTGCCTTAGTTACAAGTAATTTTCCTGTCCTACTAAAGAACCTTGTCAGAAGTCTTTCAGAGATTCTTTCTCATTTATATTCAGTTGCATCCCCTTATTTACAGTTCCATTATTTTAATTCACCTTTCAAGCAGAAGTTCAGTTGCAAATATGTGTTCCAAATGCATCTTGTTGACCTTTCCAAGGCTCATGAATAGATGATGCTGTCAGTCAGATACACTTTAATGATAAAGCTAGCCAATTGGTTCTAGAAAACTCCACCAGGATCTCAACTGTTATGGAGCAGCATGATGCAAAAATCTTCCTAGGAAGTTTTTGGGTCTTACTATTAGAATTCAGAATTTCAGTGTAGTAATGTGTCTGTAAGCACACATAATGGGAGTCTAATTTGTGGAAGTTTGTGTTTTTTTTTTTTTTAATTAGTGCTTTGTAGACGCCTAGTTACAAATAACTTGTACAATAACTAGTTCTGAAATGTAACTTTTTATTTAGTCATCAGCCTCAGTACCAGATGGATACTGACCCTTTTTAACTCTCATATTCTTGTTAACACCAAACTAAAGTACACAATAGTTGAGGTGTATTTTTTCCCCTAGCATGACAATTTACATTTGAATAAGAGTTTGCAACAGAGTTCTCTTGTGATGTCTAAACCTATCAAAATAAATTAATGAAGAGGTTTCTGAGCTTGCAAAGACTATTCTTTAAGAAACTACACAGTATTTAGACAAGATTTATTGAAACTTTGGTTGAAATGACAGCTCAACATCTGCTTCAAAGTAAGTTCAATTAAATTAGCATTCCATCACAGGATAGTAGTTTCATGATGCAGGGAGAAATTATAGGCTGATATTTGCATATATGGAAATATATAAGAGGAATGAAGCATATAGAACGAGGAGCAAGCAGCAATAATTATAAAATTATTTTGTTATTATAACTATCTGGCAAGATAAAACAATTTTATAAGTGTCTTAAGTGAAAAATATGTCAACTCACTACCAAAAAATCAATAATTGCCCTGCTATACTATCCTCTTTTCCTCTGTCTAGGTTTTCTTAGGTTATTAATTTCTGGTAAAAATGAAAAAAAACCACAAACACCCCAACCCATCATCTTCAAACAGAAATACAGCAAAAAGCGCCTAGAAGATACAAAGATACAAAACTTTCATGAAAACAAGAGAAGTTCTAAAATTACTTTCATTAATTTTTCTTTAGAAAAAAGGAGTGAAGCTAAAAAGTGTTTGATGTCTTGCATAACAATTTCCAAGTGTTTAGGTGGGATTTGTCTCACTAAGTATAGAGTTTAGATGTGTCTATCCAAGCTTTTTATGCAGGCCTTTCTTCATAGTCAATAAAATCAGGTTGATGTAGTCAATGGACTTTAGGACATGATTAATTTCATTGTAAAACAGGCATTAAAATTGTTCAGCATATCTGGTTCTTTTTGTTCAATCCTAAGAGACATTACATGACTAAATTGTTTGTTTTGTTTTGTTTTTTTTTTTTTTTAACACATATAAGGTTTGTTTTCTAGGTTAGGACTTGGACATCTGGATTTATCCCAGCAATTAGTATTGCTTGTTTCCTTTTTTTGTGCCTTGATGTTCTTACTTGTCAAAAGTATTTCTTATATTTATGTTTTTTAAACTCCCTACGACAGATGGATGCAAAGTGCTACAGAATAGTCAAAGTTTGCCTTAGATTGGGAGCCATCAAAGTATATGTAGTTTTTAAATTGATCTGTGATATTAGGACCAGACTCTCCATTCCCAGAGTAGCTTCACAATATATTCTAAGATGTGATCTCTAACCCCATTTCCATTTTAAAAAATATATGAAGACTGAATGGTCTACACCATGAACTAGTCAAAGATAGAATTTTGACAGGAAAATTAAACAGGCAGTTGCTGATACTTATATTTTGGGAATGTGCAACATGATAAGACAACCTAATAAATCTAAGTATCCTTAGAATATCTCATATATATGCAATAAATTTTGTCATGGTGTGAAAGTGTTCCAGCTCTCATTTCTATTTTCTCTTTGCAATTATTGAAAATCTTGAGCTAATTTTTATCATCCTGGAAAAGATTAGTCCTATTTATGTGCTGAAAAATTGAGCTGACCAGTAACAGAGACCTTATTCCTTTCTTTCACATTGTTTACACTACATTCAATCTACGGATGAGGGAATAGCAGGGAGAAATAGGATGTGAGATATTAAAAACTAAAAATGTAGAAACACTAGAAGTCAGGTTGGGCAGAGTTTTGAAAAACTTGATCTAGTTGAAGATGTCCCAGAGTATTGCAGGGGAGGTTGGACTAGCTGACATTTAATATTTCTTCCAATCAAAACCATTCTATGATTCTATGAAAAATTAATAATTCAGCATAAAACGAATATAAAGTCACAAACAAATTAATTAAATTAGTGCTAAGAGCATGGCATGTGGATATGACAAAAAAAATGGCATAAAATTACGGTATAAGAATATATCCTGAACTGTATTTAAGAGAAACGGTGATCATTTGCTCATGCCTAAAATCATCACTTGAGTCCCTAATCTCCTGAAGGAATTTTAAATTTTAGATCCCTGTCTGAGTTGAATAAAAATGTGTCCTTTGCTGAGCTGTGGAAGTTGATGTGAGAGGGGTCTGACAAATCTGATTCTATGTTTTATTACCATTTTATTACCAGGTTGACTGCTGTGAATTTCAGATCTCATTCAATATAAGAAGAAAGGAAGTATATAATTCAATGTTTAAATGTATTTCACTACTCATCAGACACATAACATTTTAGGCCTTATGTTTGTGACTTAGTGTTTATACAGCCTTTTTAATGGGGTCCAGTGCCTGTGTAACAATCTAAGAGCTCACATTCAAGGCTTCCAGTGACATCGTATTACCTCTTTGGTGCTCAGTTGCAATGAAAAATAAGGGCATTTAGTTATCTATTTGCCTGTTTATTTTTCTGATTAGAAAAATGGAAGAAAATTATTCTACTCTGAAGTAATGTGGTGTATTACATGAGTGTAATATGGGTTTGATAGCAGTGGGAGTTACAGGTGTCACTTTTAGAATATTCCAGAACCTTCCTCTATGACCAATAGAACTGCTGGCCAAAACTGAGGCAATCAGCCGTAGCAGTAGCACTTCTGTGATAGCATAGATAAGAAGGAGAAGAAAATCTTGTTCACAATTTCAGTCAAAGGTGAGGAGTGAGAGTATGTGTGAGAAACAGTCCTGACATCAAGGTCAGTGAAGAAGCAGGGGAAGAAGGTGCTCCAGGCACTGGAGCAGAGATTGCCCAGCTCATGGTGAAGACCGTGGAAAGGCAGACTGTCCCCCTCCAGCTCATGAAGGGTCCCACAACTGGAGCAGTTGGATTCACCCAATGGAGACTAGGACCCCATGGAGCAGGCTGCTGGCAGTGGCCTGTGAAGAGAGGAGCCCATATTGGAGTAGTTTTGCCAGCAGGACTCATGACCCTACACGGGATCGACACTGAAGCAGTTTGTTTCTGAGGGACAGCACCCCATGGAAGGGACCCACACTAGAGCAGTTCGCAAAAACTGCAGCCCATGAGAAGGACTCACGTTGGAGAAATTCATAGGGAACTGTCTCCAGTGGGAGAAACATGGCAGTGACAACGTGTGATGGATGAACTGACCACAAGTCACAGTCTCTGTCTCCCTGTGCCCCTGTGGTGGGAAGGAGATAGAGAAATCCTGAGTTAAGTTGGGCCCATGAAGAAGAGAGGTGTGGAAGGAAGGTGTATAATTTGGTTTGATTTCTGGTTACCCTACTCTGACTTTTGATTAGTAATAAATTAAATTAATTTCCCCATTTTGATTCTGTTTTGCTCATGATAGCAATTACTGAGTGATCCTTCCCTGTCCTAATCTTGACCAATGAGCCTCTTGTATTTTTCTGCTTATCCAGTTGAGGAATGGGAGTGATAGAGAAGCTTGAGGGGCACCTAGCACCCAGCCAAGGTCAATCCACCACATGTGGCTTAGCTTCTACAGTCTAACTCTGAAGCTGTGATCAAATTCCTAAAAACTGTCTACATGGTTTCTTTTAAAACGTTTCCAGTGTCCTAGGTAATTACATTACATAAGTAGATGTGTTTTCTAGACCTCATTATTAAGTTTCAGGATGAACTCTGTCTTGCTGAAACAGAAATTGATAGAATTCTGACTTATATATGCATTATTTTATAGATATTACTTTCTTTTATATATATATGTATGTATATGATCACAAGTACCCAATCTGCTTTGCCACTGATAAAGAAAACTCTCTTACTGGAGATCTTTGTCATTGTGTTAGAGGATCTTTCATTGCTGCTTCCTAAATCAATTTCCAGAACTGAAAATGTGACGATGTATCACTATAATTAGACCTATGAATATGTAGAAAGTTTAGCATCCCCATTTCTTTTCTGTAATAAAAGTTTGGGGCTAAGTGCTTTAAAAATTAATTTTTTTTTTTCAGTTAAATGAGGAAAAAAATGAGATTTTACAAGGTTTCAAATATACTGAGTTTCTTTGATATTACAAAGTCTTGGTTCTGCTTTTAACGATATGTATAATAGGAAAGTGTTTTCCACAGTTAGTGTTATTTTGTATATTTTCTTATTGCTGTTTTACTTTTAGAAAATTTGGAATTTTGTAGAGGGAAAAGAGCAAAGTAGTAGCACTCATTGGAAAAAGTGGGAAGTGCCTTGGTTTTTACTCTATGTTTCCTATGCCATTGAATAGCATAAAATGTTGAAGAGGGAGAAAGGAGAAAAGTGAAACTTTTGTCTTTGCATAACAAAGTAAAGTACTTCATTTAAGATTTTTTTTGTAAGGTTTCTCATAAATGACTGTTTTTATAAGCATCTTAAATCAAATTATTGATGAATGTTAACATTAGAAAATTTTAGTAATGCTTTTAAAATTAATGCTTTCCTAATGAAAATAAAGTTTGCACTGCAAATGTTTGTGGGTTAATATCAAAGAAATTACTTTCATATCATTAACATACACTTTGCAAGCAATATTAGCAGCTTCAGATTAAAGATTAAAGATCTTGGATTAAAGAAACAGACAATTGAAAAAACGCCATCTTTGCCCCCCACCTCCCAAAGTTTCTATAAACGTCTATAAACTACGTATACATTAGAAAAAGGTGTATTGGCCAATGGCAGTTTTCTCTTTTTTAAAGAAGGTTTGAAGCCCAGGCAAAGGAAGAAATTATGCTTCTAACTTCTTGTCCTGGTTTAGGGCAAATATGGGAGGAAACCTCCGAATGGGGTTCCTCTGGAGGGCAAAACCAAACAGCCCCTCCCCCCAGCCAGTCCAGGAAAATAACTCCCTCAGAGAAAAGTGAAAAAAACTATTTATTTAACAAACAAAATACCCACAAGCATAAAGAATGAATAATAATAATAATAATAATATGAAACAATAAAACCTCTCGCCGCTCTGAAGAGAGATGGCAAAATTGAGAGTCCGTGCCAGGAGTTAGCTCAGCTCCCTCAGTCTGTTTATCAGTCCCAGTCCCTTCGGTGCTGGAAAATGCCAAGTCCAGGCCTGGTGGGCCACGGGCGCAAGATCCTGGTGCTCCTCTGGGTTTTTTCAGTCCAGAGCAGATTTAAACAGTTCCAAGAAAAAAAGAGAAAAAACAGTCCAGGAATGCTTCTTTGCCTCAGCTAGTTAGACTAACAAAAGGAAAGAAACTCTCTCCCTGGTTGCTGTCCGTGCATCTGACGAAAAACACACAGTCCCAAGGACGAGAGAAGATCCTGAGGAGTGAACACTGTTTTTCAAAACAAACTACGCACTTCTTCTTTCCCTGCTCACTCTCAGCAGTCTTAAAGGTACAGAACACAGAACAGACGATTGGGGATACAGGTATCATAGTCACCCTAGGACACCTCTTTAGAGGGTTTGGATAAAATTATTTCATTTTGAGCCAGAATTGTAGTCTGTAGTGTTGAACAAATGTGCTCTGTTGTGCACTTGCTTTTTCATCCATCTAGACTAGAATGCATTGTAGCTCTTTCTCCGTATCCATAAGTATCCCTGCAAAGGGATCATGGAGCTGATTCTGCTGGCAATTTTGAAAAATTTTGAAAGGCACGTGAAAAATAAGGAGCTGATTGTTGACAGTCAGTATGTCTTCACTTAATGTAAATAGTGGCTGAAAAATTTTGTGTTCTTCTGTCATGGGGCTACAGTGTTGGGAGGAGGAACTGATGTCATGTATCTGGATTCATGCAAAACATTTGACGCTGGCTCACATGACATCCTTGTGTCTAAAACTGGAGAGACTTGGGCTTGATGGTTGGACCACTTGGTGGATAAGGGGTTGAATTGATGGTTGTACTCAAAGAGCTGCGGTCTACAGCTCAATGTGTGAGTGAACAGTGACAAATGATCCTCCTCAGGGGTTGGTATTAGGACCAGCACTCTCTAACGACTCTCTGGGTGACATAGGCTATGTCATTAAATGCACCCTCAGTGAGTTTGCTGACAACAGGAAGCTGGGCGCTGTGGTCAACACACTGGAGGGAAGGGAAGCCATGGAGAGGGACTTTGACAGGCCAGAGGGGTAGACCGATGCAAACCTCATGAATTCCAAGGTCAAATGTAAGATCCTGCACTTGGGTTAGGGCAATCCCAAACACAGACACAGGCTGGCCAATGAGTGAGTTGAGAGCAGCCCTGAGGAGGAGACTTTGAAGTATTGGTGGTGAAAAACTTGGCATGACCAGAAATGTGTACTTGCTGCCCAGAAAGCCACCTATACCCTGCGCTGCATGAAAAGCAGTGTGATCAGCACATTGAAACAGATGATCCTGCCCCTCTACTCTGCTCTCATGAGACCCCACTTGGGTCTCAGCTCAAGTATTCAGCTCTGGGACCCTCAGAATAGTAAGGACTATTTTGGATCTGATGAAGGGGGTCCAGAGGAAGGTCATGAAGATGATCAGAGGCCTGGACCAGCTTTCCTATGGAGCATTGTTGAGGGAGTTGGGGTTGTTCAGCCTGGAGACAAGAAGACTCCAGGGAAACCTTATTGTGGCCTTATTGTACATAAAAGGAACCTACAAAAAAGCTCAAGGACTTTTTGCATGGGTATGTAGTCATAGGACAAGGGGCAATGGCTTCAAACTGGAAGAGAGTAACTTTAGATTAGATAAGAAAATCTGTACCATGAGGGTAGTGAGGCAAAGGAACAGGTTGCCCAGAGAAGTTGCGGATGAAACTCCCTTCACATTCCTATAAGAGTTCAAAAGCAGGTTGGATGGAGCTCTGAGAAACCTGGTCTAGTGAAAGGTGTCCCTGTCCATGGCAGGGGGTTTGGAACTAGATGATCTTTGAGGTCCCTTCCAACCCAACACATTCTATGATTCTGTGTATTTAAATAAAGGAAACAAAAAGGTAAATTCTGAGTGGATCCCAATTTCTTACTGAGCATATCTGAGATCCATCATTGTAATTTGAATATCAGCATCAGTCTGTTTAGATCAGACAGGTAAAAGGCAGCTGGTAAAGGCATAATGTACTTGCTTTAATAGTGGCACAGAAATAGTGGCAATGAACTAGGGAAATTACTTTAGATGATCACCAATAATTTTAATTGATGAAGAAAACTCATCCAGTGGAAAAAGCTAATTGGCAAACTAGCAAGTAAAAGTGATTTAATGTGTTCTATGGATCAGAAAATAGGACCTGGCATGGAGTATTGACTATTAGTGCAGCTGTTGTGAAGATGATCTGCATTGGAAAATTGAACTGAAAAAAACGCCAGAGAGTAAACATGTGGGGACAAATATCACTGTATTTTTTGCAAGAAGTTTAGGATTTTTGTCCTCCTGAAGTTACCACTACTCACATAGCAAATTATTGGAAAGACAGTGTAAGAGTGAATAAGAACATATAGGGATTTGTGAGAATTCAAAATATCAAACTGACTGCAAAAACATGAAAGTAAGACCCAACCTATCTGACACTCAACCAAGAATCTCTGTTTGCCTTTTGTTAAGACACTAACAAGATTAAGTGATTGAAAAGGAGTAACTACACAGAAGAATGAAAATAAATTAATTGAAAATAATCTTTATCATTTGTTTTATAGAAATTAGCATCCAGCTGGGAAAAATAAAAAGATCCATGTCACAAAATACTTCCATGTTTTCTAGGGCCATAAGACACAGAGGAAACTCTAAAGCAAAACTTTGAGATATAACTGGAGGTGTTACCTTCCAGTGAGATGGATATAAATGCTTCCTAAATATACAAATATCAGTAGCAGATAAAAATATTTATCCTTTTAACATTGCACAGTGAGGAGTGGGACTCTTCTTACCCACGTTCTGATATGCTAATACCACTTTCTCCCTTGCTATAGGAAGATACAGAAAATACATTGGATATCTATCTAGCTCAAAGTTTGATGACTCATCTTTATGTTAATAAAGCTAAATGAGATGTATCCCACATTTGGTGCTACTTTTTTTTGTGTTCAAAAATTCAGATATTTTTCATTGTTTGATAGTTTTTAGGAAGTCTGGTGAACTCACTGGGTACATTTGGCTAGTATTTAGTAGTGAAATGTGGCCTTATCTCTTCTTTTCCATCTTGTGCGGTAAACCTTGAACATGATTGTTTAAAATATTAGACTACTCAAGATGGATCATAAACTATGAACTACTATCAGAGAGTTGGATCTTTGTAATTTGTTGCTATGAGCTATCTACCTGCTAATAATGTTGGAGGTTGCTTAGAAAAAAACTTCATTTTTCAGCTGTGGTTATCACTCTATATTTTATGACTGAATTGATAAGTCAGATATGCTATTTTATGCAAAACTAGCCAGGCTTAACTGGCAACTGAAGCAATAAGCTGAGACTGTGCATGTATGCAGAATATCAGCACAATTTCTAATGTGTCAGGTTCTACACTGGGCAGAGCACTTGGATGAAAGGGAAATGGATGGCTGATGACTAGCTTGGCATTTTAGCTGAGATTTAGAGAGTCCAGAGCAAGAGCCAGTTTATAAATGCCAAAATCACTTACAGTATAAGAACAAATGTATAAGTTCAAGTCAAATATTTTTCCTTCTACTGCTGACTATGTGCTATAAACCTTTCACCTCACTAGGACTGATGAATAAATACAGTGTTTAATGAGACATACTATTCTAAAAATTATCTAGCATGTGTTCTGTGCAAAAGGAAGTAATTAAGGCCTGCATATTTTGAAACAGCTTACTGAATTTCAATTTAGACATTCTAATAATTAATTGATCTCTCCAATATGTTTATTGACTTTCAGTACTTCACTCGAAATGATATAGCTGATTGATGATAAAAGTCAATTTCTGCCATCTTATATAAAATAGCATCTAATTCTAGTTCTGCCCCAATGAAAGACATCCTGTGGAACAAATACTTACCAATAAAGGTGTCAGGAGCTAACTCAATGTCTTTTTATTTGTTTACAACTTGAAATTGGAGACAATACAGACATTTACTAGTGGCTTAATATTCATCTGCTCTGTTGTACTTGTAGTTGGCTATCAGGTAAGTCAAGTCACTGTTTGGCTTTAAAATCCTCTGTTAAACTGGCTTGATCTGATTTGATCTTGATTTATTTGAAAGATCATTGATTTTTCTTTGCTGTGGGACTTTCGTTTTGTCTCCAAACTCTGCAGTGCTTTGATCTGGGTTTGCTGTTAAAAAGCCCTTTTGTAAAATAAAGTTGTGGTTAAAAAACATTGCATGGAGGTTACCTGGACACTTCACAACATGACATTTTCTCTGTAAAAATACTGTGTGAGACGTAAACAGCAATACAGGAAGAAAAATGTCCTTTTAAAAAGCACAAGCCTGCTACACAAGATAAGCAGAGGGGATAATGAATGCTATAAACCTTGAAAATTACTGCTTATTTTAGAAAAGTTTATGTCAGAGAGGAAAAAAAAAGTAGATTAAAAGAACAGAGTGATTTGTATATAGAAAACTGTAATCTTTTCTCGAGCTAAAAGAAAAGTTAACTTGAATTTTATCAATTGACTTGTGTTTCTCTACGAAGAGGACCATTCTGGTATTGCTCTTCAGGCTACCAAGTATCACATATCCTCAGCTCATTAGGGATATTACTTTATTACAGCACAATTTGTTGGGGTCTTCAGTGAACCAGTAGGTAATACTGAGTAAATAGGTTTTAATTAAATTACCAGAATTCAATATGTAGAAAACAGGAATAGTGGTATAAATTCAACTGGAGCAAAAATATAACTGTGAATGTCCTGAAGAAGTGACTTATAGGATAATGTTTGTTCAGCTGCCTCTTGAACTCAGTCCTTAACATCCTTCTTGCAAGTGTCAAGGGTTTTCAATGGTATGGCACTTGGCCTCAAAGGCAAGTAATCCCAAATCCATTTCAAACACCACTGTCAGACATCAATTAATCAAATTTTCCAGTCCTTCATCAAACAACACTCCTTAGGTTTCTCCCAGAGTTTTTTCAGGCAATAGGTAAGGAATTTGACCTCAGAGATTAAAATACTGGTTAAGGAAGTCAGCTGTTTTGTTTTGCTTTGTTTTAATTTTGTTTTTCATTAAATAATCTCCCCTGTGTTAATGGGACACGACTTATGCTGTTGAACTGTGGTCCTACCTTAGGTGGATGCAGTCTCTGAACACATGTATAAATAATTTCAAAGGCTCACAAACTGACAACTTCTAATTTTCTGAGTTCAAACAAGGGAAATTATGCATCTACACTTTCATGTCCCCAGAAAGGCTATAATTGCACAGAGAAGAGGCATTGTGAAAAAACAAACATTTTGTAGGCCTTGAATTCTTATCTCAACAGTGACTTCTTCTAAAAGCTTGTCCTGGAATTCCTCTTCCTAATTGTTTTTGAGTTCTTCTGCCTGTTGTCAGGGAGAGAGACTCCTGCTCTTTCCCTTCAGGACAGAAATGGAGACATATCTTTAGGCAGACATTCTTTTGCCTAATCTTTGATTAGGTACTAGAATATCCAGAAAAAGTTGTGAGTGCCAGTTACTCTCTGATGACTATTCAGAGTATAAAAAGTTAGGCCGGATGTTTAATCTTAAGGAAGCTAAAATCGTGTCAGATTATTCTAATCAAACTAATGATCAAATATATGTGTCAAAGGAAAAGCAGTATGAAACTCCCCTTACTTTTCATTTAAAAGACAAAGTTTTTAAGAGTAAATCTTTTTTCAGTGTTCAAATGTTTTCCTCAGACAGATGTCTGTGAGCCTAGATTATGACAAAATAAAGCATGTAGACCTGTGTTGCACCCGTGGCAGAAGTGTCAGACCTGACTGAAAACTAAACTTTTACAAAAAAAGAAGGCTAAAATAAGCAGATGAACCCAACAACAGGGCAGATTAACAAGACACATGATAGGCAGCTGTGGGACTTAAAGGTCATCCCTAAACATGAAGCACATTTACCCTTTTAGCTACAGCTCTGTGGTCTTGTTCAGGCAACAAGCCCTTGAGATTTCACAGTTATCCGTCTACGTTGAGTTACATCGCTAATTTAAATGCCTAGTGATTATGCTGTGTTATGATATCAATTGAAAGGTCAATGAATTCAGGAAATTGCTTTCTTATATCTTATATGACAGTCTTTTTGCGATTTTCAACAAAAATTGGATAGTTGATTACTTTCCATATCACATAATATAACAATCAGAGAAATAATGATAATATTCACAGAGAGATATGATGTACTTGCCATAGGTTTTAAAAACACAATATTAATGAATGCAAACAAAAAATAGTTGAGGGTCCCTTACAGTAAACATCAACTCTATTTCACATATAGAATAAGGGAAATAAAAAATATACAGTTGGTTAAAATCTCCCTGGTTCTTACATTTTATTTTCATCTGCATTTTAGAAAGCATAAAAGGGTAGCTATGTATGTAAAGAAATATGGAGAAATGTATTAACACAATGTTTACAAATATTTGTTTAAATCAGGATGGGTGTTTACTTAACTGTTTCCAACCTGCTTTTTTTTTCTTTTTTTGCAAACTTTAAATATTTGCAGGAACAATTTTTTCTTGTAGGGATGCTTGGGGAATACATTTTTTTTCTGTAGATTTTCTACAGTATTAAAAGAAAGACATTCACACATGGACACATGTACTTGTTATTTGCTGTTTGCTATCCCCTACTGCTCTTTGCAGTCAGATATATCAGGAGTAGAAACAATGCCATGTGACGGTGATGACTAGACATGTACAGAAAATTTTGAGTAGCTATGGGAAGCAATCTGAAGGTTGCAATTTTTCATATTTATTGTCCACTGAACAATTAAATATAAGAAATTTAGAGAAACCTAAATAATGCAAAAACTATTAGTAATCAAGGGCAAAATGAGCTATTGTCTACCTTGATGATTTATTGATTTTAAGGAGCTTTTTGCAAACCAATTTATTTCTTTCATATAGAGTTTTTCTGATTTGGCCCTATTTGAGCACTGGATTTGGCAACGACTATGAAAAATTGTGACATGAGTTCACACCATGTATTGTATGAAGGTCTAGTGTGGAAATAATTTTTTGTGGAAAGTGAACAATCTGTGATCTATTCTTCTAGTTCACTTTTAGAGGTTAAAATTTTATTTACTCATGAACTTATCCATTCTTACAGTTCCTTTCTCAGAATTCCCATATAAAACAATTTGTGTCACTTAAGAACTCAAACTTAGAAGAAGCTAGGCTTTTAAGATCAGATCTCACTAAATATTTAAATTATGTCCTTAATTTAAACATGAATAATCACTGATTATCACTTTGCTACATGCAGCTTTTGTTACCGTGCCTGTTTTTTCAAGCCGGCTAGCTCTGCACCGGTAACACTCCAGTCCAGTGGGATCTTTTTCACTCTGGCTGCACCTGCGTGGCGATGGCTGGAGGATGAGAAAGGAGGGACTCGGAGAAGCTGGGTCACACGGGTTTATTGGAACCCCGGCGTGGAGCCCTCACTTCGAGTGTCAGCATGCCCGAAGACCCCGACTGACTCTGGGGTGAGAACTTATAACTGGGGGTGTTACATAGACAATAAGGTTTTACAGGGTGGTGGCTCATATCATAAACAAACATATGAAACAACCATACAATGAACATTAGAAGGTAACAATCAGAATTCTGTCCAATCACTCGATGCTTCTCTCAGAATCTTCCAGAAGTGGGGAGCGACCCCAAAAATGATAGACAGCAACAGGCGGCTGTCTATGAAGTGATGGACAATTAACTGTCTTTGGGGGGAAAACTTAGGAACGATACAGAACCAAATACAGAACTGTCACTGGGGAAAAAACAGGGATAAACCAAAAGCGGGTAACAAAAGGGGGTACAGAGAACAAACCATTTTACAAAAGAACATTAACTTATGAATTAAACTTAAAATTAAAAAATGCACTCCCAGACAGCTTTGAAATATTTCTCTTTCTTTCTCTCTTTTTTTTTTTTTTTTTGTCCACAAAAATACAATACTAAATTTGCCATGACTTTTTTATGTGATATTAAGTTTGTGATTTGGCTTTTTTACCATTGTTTTTAGGATAGCCCTCTTAGTGGTTTGCGCTGCTATTGTTCTTTATAATCTGTATGTTATTCCACAGAGATATGATGACTGAATACATACAAGTTTATTTGACCTGCACTGAGCCTCATCAGACAAATTAACCATCCGTCAGCCTTCTCCAGTCATTTTTTTCAACATTGCTTTCATGGAGTACCAGTGGTTTCTGGAGGCAGGAGTTTTCACCCTCAGACCAATAAGCCATATAATGCCTGTGTTTTCAGAGGTCTTGGCTTCCACAGTATTTGGGGTGTGAAAATGTGTCAAAATAAAAGACTCAGAAACATCTTAAGAGACAAAATTATTCTGCTTTCTGTTCAGAACATGGAACAGTTCCATGAAACAATTTCTAGTAACATAGAATCTTGCAGAATTCCATTTTTGTGCCGTGCAATATTTTGTAATGCCTTGTAAATATGTCATGATGGCATTTAAGTTTATATGTAGGTGTTAAGATGACATTTGTTTTATCACAAACCATTCCGTTACAGCCTTTGAATCTGAACACATGATCTTGGTTATACCTTTTAGTATAGGGAATCCTTCATGATTATTGTTAGAATAGCACCCTGAAGGGCTCTTATGAAAAGGTTAAGCACTTCAGACCAAGTTATAGCCTCAGTCTTGACTTCCAGATGTTACCACGTCATTGAAATTAAGTAACTTATTTTTTTTTTAATTTCTATGCTCTTTTTTAAATAATAATTGCTGCTTTGCTTAGTAAATTTTTATTTGGTGATTAAATACTGAAATGAATTAATGGCTTTCACTTTGATAAATTATCTCATTACGGGTATATAGCTACATCATCTGGCATAGGCAAAAAAGTGATGGCAAACTCATGAGTACTCAAAAAGTACTTACATCATGAAATCCAGTTTTTAGAAAATCATATCCTTTTTCCCAGAGGCAGCATTGCAGAGACAGAAAAAAAAAAATTCATAAAAAGAAAAATTCTGGAAGTAGAGGAATCACCTGTGAATATTGGCATTTCTTTCACAATTGTTTATAATATATTATGATCTGAATAGGTGATAACAATAGTAGTTTTTACAAGGTCATGTTTCTTGTGAAAAAACAGACTAAAATGTGAATTCTAACATGGCAGATAACTGGGTGCATATGTGTCAGAAAATACTGATAAAACTTGAACTGGAGAAAAGCAGCATGTCCTGAATGCTCCAGTTGACAAGCAACAAAAGACAGAACTGCAAGTGAGGAAGATGATCATGTATTGTGCCTCTGCACATGGACTTGAGATTTAGGAAGAAGTATTCTCACAAAGTGGGCAAATATCTTGATTGAACGAAAAATCTTGGACATGGGTGAGGACTATGGAAATCACAGTATTGTGTACAGACAAATGCTGAGACATGGCCTGGGACTTTGTGAGGTAATACACAAGGCTCCTCACTGTGAGCAGCAGCATGGCAAGAACCAACATGAATTTCTGCCCAACATTCCTGGACCAGTAGCGATGCACCTTCAGGAAAAGCATGTCAAGACCTATGGAACATATGGCTGGAGGGAATTGACTAAGAGACGAAGTGAAGGAGAGAGTAAGAGTAGAGCAAAAGCTCTAATCTTCTCGCTTCTTACATAAACCCCAGGATCTTTAACCACTGGGGGTTGCCATTTACTCTGTCCTTGTCCATGACAGATCCTTATTTCACCTTAGCTAATTAGACACATTCCTTATACATTATTTTCAATAGGTCAAACTGCTGTGCCCAAATGTCCCTCTTTTGACTACTCAAAACAACAGGTTCAGATATGTCTGATACAAGACAGACTGGTTACACCCTTGATGATACCATTACTCATTCAAATATATGAAATTCATTAACTTTGTAGCATTGAAATTGCTTACAGCCTGAAAGAGAAGGCATCTTCCCCTTGTTGTAATTTATTAATTTCCATCTGAAATTAAAATTAGGAACTTTTCAGATATTTAATTCAGATAAGAATTTTCTGAAAAATCTGTGCCTGCCCGAAATGCAACACAATATTACTGTAATTTGAAATATGGTCAGATATACAAAATCTGGACTTGAGGGTGCTGGTAGACAACAAATTGACCATGATTCAGCAATATATATAGGGCAATATTTTACTCATTCAGAGCTTTCACTGGAGCTCAGGAACTAGCTGCTGCATGAAGAACTGCTTTTTGTAAGAGGGAAAATGATGCCTCTTGGATCTGGTCTAAAAATGGTCTTGAAAGGAATAGTAGTTTTTTCCATTTATTTTTGTGAATTAACATTAGACTCTTAAGCAGCGCAGATTTTAATTCGGTGTCCTGTTTAATTCTGTGTCTAACAAAGCATCTAAATGGGAATTCAGACTTGGTTTCGGGGTTTTAAAGAAGCAATGTTGAGCTCTCAAGGCTCACAGCTTTAACACTTCTCCTGTCTTGTTTCATTCCAGTCCAGTTGTGTACATTACCAACATCAAAGTTGCTCACTACTAGAATTTCCTTGCAAAACTCAAAGAGAAAACAAAGCCAACATGTTGGCAGCAAATGGTGCTGTTGACATTGTAAGTGGCGCTCAAATCACTGGGTGAGCACTAATTCAGAGAACATACATTCTATGACATTTCTTTGGGGATGTTTGCTCTTTATTGCAATGGAACAAGACTGTAATCATTCTTATTATCTTAAATGCATAAAGAAGGGTTAGTTAAGGGCTTGATTCTAATTATATATTAGGTGCTTCAGAGAGCAACCCTTTAAATACCAAATAAGCAAGATTAAATTGCGAACAGTATTGCTTCACTCTGTCTTCTAGAGTGATTCCACTTGACCAGTTGCGCTCAGAGTCTAGAAGTAGGCCCTTGGTTTTATCACAGAGCCAGTTTTGTTCTAAAGGAACTAGGACTCCAACTTAATTATGATCCAAAGTAAGATTCTTACTGTTCTCTGAAATAAATCTAACCATTATTTCTTTTCTTATACTGGCACTATACACTGGGAAAGTCCCTTCACACTGCCTCAAGTAGGGTACAATTCAGTGTCATTTGATATGAAGAAATGCCATATTTCAGTAAATACACAGAGTATGCATAGTATACCTACTTCATTCATTTCTACTTTTTTTTTTTTTTCTTTAAGGGTGTTTGCCATCTTCATGTTTAGAAATAGGAAATATTTTATTTTTGATAAAGTGGCAGTTTTGGGGGATTAGTGATAACTATGAATATGCCATATGTTATTTCTCCATCTACAGATGAAAAGGTCACTAGGGTATCATAAATTTTATAAAAGGGAGTCAGAGATTTAAATTGTATTTTTGTTCTAAGCTGAAGGCATGCACAGCAACACGTAGCTTGATAATTGAAAACTGCACATGCTAAAGATTAAAATTAACATAGTAATACTTCTGTTTTCTGAATGTATGTGTCCAGCTCCATGTTGTTGTGACAAAATCTCCTTGGTGCAGCTGAATGATCTTGATGACAGATCTTAGATTTGGAACATGGCACAAACGCTTTTCTTAAATTAATCAAATGTATTTGATTTCTTGTTTTTAATTACTCTGTCATGCATCGATTTCAGCAGTTTGGAGAACCTTTGAAACAGATCACAAATATGTTTGACATCTTGTCATTACTATAAGGAGAAACTCCCTTATAAAGCTGATGAGGTGAATATGCCATACTTCCTGTGTTCCAGCGTGATCCTTACAGCTCTTCTGCATGTCAGGAGTCCTGACTGACTGTTAGCAAACACTGAGTGAATCCACCTTTTCCTTAACTCTAATTTTGTTATCAATTTCTGCAGGTTCTATGTAGGCCCAATATATCCCTTTGGATACAGTGGAACAATTTACAAGGAAACATGATATTGGTTTCATGGGTCCTGCCATACATATAGAGATGAAAGAGGTTACATATATGTATTTTTCAGAAATAGTACCATATGCTCACTTATTGCAGCAAATTAAAAGTGAGAAAAAAGAAGTACATTCTCTCAGACACACGGTGTGATTCTTGCAGTTGTCCTGTGCGGGTTTTGGAGTTGACTTGATGACCCTTGTGGGGCCCTTCCAAATCAGGAGTGTCTATGATTCTATGGAATTTGTAGTTAGCTATGCTGATACAGTTTGCATCTTCTTCTCTGAGGCAGAGTTTTCTTCTACTACCTTTAGAAAGACATTGTTTTACTGTGCTGTTGATTATTCCATTTCTCTACCACAATCTCAGAAGAGAAGAAGAATACAGACAAAAAGTAATGACTTCTCTAATATTATTAGTTTTCCTACTATCTGATTATAAAGAATTCCTTCATGCTTCTTGTAACTGAGTTCTGTAAAACCACCCAGTACAGTATAAAGCATCCTTCCTACTTTCTTTCTTCATGACCATTCATAATGCATGTATATACTATGTTTGATTCTTTGGTAATTTGAAACAATTTTTTTATTATTTTTTTTTTAAATTTTCCTTTATTGTTTTGAAAAAGGCTACATGCTCTATTAGGGGGAAATATTAAATTTACATTCTTCTTGTTAGGGTCATTGCTTCACTCTTTCTGTGAGTATGATGTAAATGAAGCCAGATTGCAGAGATTTTGAAACACAGAATGGAAACTTTAAGTTGAATAACATTCTTGTGACCTTGTTCTATGCCTGTTGTAAGTTTTAGAACTTTTGGAAGATCCATCAGGGAAATATACTGCAATCATATATCCCCTTCAAATAATTTCTAACTGATAAATCATCCCAGAACCCCAGACAAGCAATCTGATCCGAACACAGCAGTGGAGTCTTAGGGCTGAGATTCTAAATGTCAATGGAGTATAAAGTGCAGTAGTAGTGGCAGTTGCTAATATCATCAGGAAGTGAAGGCTTTTCAAATAACCAAATTTTAATATTTATCTAAACCAAACAGTAGAAAATTGCATGGAGAAGTACAATGCATATTGCCTGGTTACTGCTTTCTTAAAAAAGGAAATACAATTTATGATTCCATGAAAATTTTCTAAACTAAAGTACACCAATTTTTTATCCACTTCCATTAACCAGCATCAGGGGAAAAAAGATTTAAAAGGTACTTTGTTATAAAAATGAAAATTTCTTATGTATCACTTTACCTTAGGAAAAATTTTAACAGATTCTGTTACAAAGTGCTGCTAGAGATTGACGACAATATATAACTAGTATGAAAGGATCAGAAACTTGCTTTGTTTTATCCCTCTTTAGGCCAACATATTTATGTTAATTTAGACAAGAACTCTATTAAGTTGAGTAAATTCATGTAGATCCAAGGCAGACCTAACAACGTTTTTGTCAAAATTGCAGGGAAATAGAGTTGTGTGATAACAGCTTCAGAGCCTTCAGCTATAGTTTTTTTGCAAACTGTGCTCTTCTAGGGTAGCTTTGGCCCCAGACCTTCTAGAATCCAAGCACTTTGAAAGACACTGATTACAGATTACACAAGAGCTCATATAGAGAGGTTATACGGCAGCTGAGTAGGTAACTAGCATATGAATTTGTATTGGGTTTATGTGCAAGGTTTTGGTAGTAGGCTGCAGGGGTAGCTCCTGTGAGGTGATGCCAGAACCTTTCCCTGTGTCTGACAGAATTACAGAATAGAACCCATGGCAGATGATTCTAAGATCTGCATCATGGAAGATGACTCTAATATCTGCTGGCCAAGGCCAAGGCCATCAATGACTGTGATAGTGCCTCTGGGAAAAGAGAGCTAAGAAGGAGGAAAAACTACTGTGTTACTAAGCAGCAACTAGAAGGGAGGAGTGAAAATGTGTGAGAGGAACCACTCTGCAGACACTAAGGTCAGTGGGAAGAGGAGGAGGTGTTCCAGCACCAGACAGAGATTCCCCTGCAGCCTGTGGTGCAGACCATGGTGAGTCATCTGCGCCCCTGCAGCCCACGGAGGCCCACTGGGCAGCAGAGATCCACCCACAGCCTGTGGTGAACACCCCACGCTGGACCCATTGGATGTCTGAAGGAGGCTGTGACTCCTTCCAGCACTGATGCTGGAGCAGGCTCCTGGAGAGACCTGTGTACCCCTAGGGAAACAGGAGCTCATGGTGGGGAAAAGCATAAGGAGCTTTGTCCCTGCAGAGGAAGCAGCAGCAAAGACAACATGTGATGAACTGACTGGAGCCAGTTTCCTGTCCTTTTGAGTGGCTGTGGGAGGCAGGGAGAACACTGGAAAGAAGGAAGGGGTGGGTTAGACTGGTTTAAAATGTGGCTTTATTTCTCATTACACTCCTCTAATTTGATTGGTAATGAATCAAATTAATTTCCCCAAGAGGAGACTGTTTTGCTTGTGGTCATAAATGCTGAATGATCTCCCCGTCCTTATCTCAGCCCATGGAGTATTTTGTCATATTTTTCTCCCCTGTCAGATTGAGGAGGTGGAACAATAGAGCCAGGGTCAACTCACCACATAATAAAAGAGGTATGTAGTCTTTTGGGGCAGAAGCCAGAATCAGTCTTTCCACAGAGCCAACATTTACTTTCTTTCCTGTCCTCTAACTACTGAAAAATTATTCCCTCATGGAACTGAGCTGTTTAAAATAGTCCTCTCTTTCCCAAAATTCAAAATTGTGTTAGAAAAGGCAATCAAGTCCATACAAGTTCTATGAGTTAAATAATTTCCATCAAGCTTACAGACCTCTCACAAATAGTTTGGTGTAATACAAATCCCAAAACTTTTAAAATTAATAAAAGAATTCTTTGCAAGAGACAAAAATTACTGATCAACTCAGAATGAGCATCACATATTTTAAGACTGATCAAAGAGACAGCAGCAAGTATAATATCCGCTCTTTAAAAGATTAAACTCTTCCATGCAAAGATATTTTAATTAGAAAGTTTCTGGGATTGCTTTGTAAAATATCACTGCATAACTTGAAAATTTACAAAATAAATTAGGAGTGTGATTAGGAAGCAAAGTAGTACAAAAATTTCATAAAAGTAACTTGAAAGAAAAGCAATAAATTTGGAGTTTTATAAAGGAAAATGAGCAGGAACAATGTCAGAAGCTAGTGAATATGTGATATAATTCACCATGGAGAGCAGAAGGGAAAAAATAGGAATCCAAAGTGGAATGAATATCAGATAACTTAAGATATTTGTGTTGCAGTATCTATATTTGCATTACTCATCTTACCTGTTTTAGTAGTCATTACAGAAAAATAGGTATTCCAGACTGCCATAAACTGAACTCAACATATCTGTTTAATGCATTGTAGCTGGTGAAATATCTCCAGGAACATATAACTTTCTTGAGAAAGGCAAAGACCTTGTATTCACTGTGTAGAAAAACGATTTCAAATGCTTAAAAACTATGTCTACATGAGTGGAGATTTAGTTTTCTTAAATCAGGCATCTGTTTATACTGACTGATGAAGTAGGGAGCAAAAATAAACTGACAGATGCCTATGTAGCCTGAGGTCAGCTTAGTGTAAACTTATTTTGAAGTCTAGTACTAAAGAGAACAAGCTGATTTTCAAAAAGGTGATGGTAGGATTATGTGATACCTTTGCAGTTATAAAGGGGTTCGATGTATAGGGGCAGGATTCAGTTCCACAAAAAATGACTCATAGCTAAGAGGATACAAATCTGCATAAAAGTGAAAGAAGACGCCCTGCTCTAGCTTCAGTTGTGTCAGTTGCTAGTAGCTATAGCACAGTTAATCTAAAACAGTATTAGATATCTTTATTTAGACAGTTCTAATCTCTGTGTGAGTGGCTCCCCATGGGTAGAAAACTGAAAGTTTTGGTTGACTACTACAGGAATATAGTGTGATTTTAGCACTGCTGAGCATCCTATTTATACTCTTGATGATGATACAAATGAATGAAGGTCTTCTAAGTTTTCTGTATGTTCCTTCTGATCTCTACCTGAACCAGATGAGTGGGTTGCATCACATCCAATATCCATATTTGTCTGCTGAATCCCACTATAGATGCTTAAGTTCCCGCTGACAGGACTGTAAATGTAGGAATCAATTCATTAGTCCATTCATAGTTTTCTAGGGCATATGGACATGTCCTTGTGTATCTTACTTTACCTCTATCTACCATACTAGAAGGGTATTGGTTTTTGCAAGCTGTATGTTGAATCTGCCAAAAACTTGGCTGCTGAGTGTGAGTAGCTGAATCAAACTGAATCAAGCTGCATTAATGACAAGAAAATGGATGTATGTACAGACTGGGGAATGAAACACTGGAGACCAGCACTGAGGAAAGGGACATGGGGGTCCTAGTTGACAACATGTTGAACATGAGTCAGCAGTGCCCTGGCAACCAGGAGGGTCAACCCTATCCTGGGGTGCATCAGGCACAGCATCACCAGCTGGGCAAGGGAGGGGATTGTCCCACTCTGCTCTGCACTGGGATGGCCTCACCTTGAGTGCTGGGGGCAGTTTTGGGCACCACAATGTAAAAATATATAAAGCTATTACAGAGTGTCCAAAAGAGGCCTAAAAGATGGCAAAGGGTCTAGAAGAGAAGCCAGTCTGAGGTCACTTAGTCTGTTCAGCTTGGAGAAGTGTAGGTGGAGGGAAGACCTCATACCTACTCACAACACCCTCACAAGAGAAAGCAAAAGATCAGGTTCCCATCTCTTTGTTCTGGTGACCAGTGGCAGGAAATTTTCCCACACGAATGGCATGAAGCTGTGTCAGGAAGGTTTAGACTGGATATTAGAAAAAGGTTTCCCATCCAGAGGGTGGCTGGCCAGTGAAACAGATTTCCCAGGGAAGGCAGCACAGCTCCAAGCCTGAGTTCAAGAGGCATTCAGACAATGCTCTCAAACCCACTGTGTGATTTTTGGGGCTGTCCCGTGCAGGGCCAGGAGCTGGATTTGATGACCTCGTAGGCCCCTTCCAATTCAGGCTATTCCAAGGGTCTATTTTTGTATGAAAGCTTGGATCCCCAATTAGAAGTGTAGTTTACCTGCCACAGAATCCTGTCTGTGACTCACTTGTTCAGACACAGGCATTTTGGTTTCACCAAGGAGAATCCTAAATGCATGAGATAACTCCATGGAGCTAATAGATACAGCAGAGTACCTATGAGAAATTAATAATCTATCAAATTGACAGATGAAGGCTAGACAAGTTTTTAGAGGAAATCTCAAACTGAAAATTTTCTATATGTAAGCAACCACATTAAGGCTAAGAGCTCTACTATGTACCTAATTTTTTTCATATTTCTATCACCGTTTTTTTAATAGTATCACATTAAAAGCTAATATAATTGTGAAGCTAAAAATAATTGTGAAATGAAATAGTGCTGAGTACAGACAATGATGAAAAGCTCTGTTGCATCAGGAGTGGGAGAAGGATTGTGGCAGCTTCCTTAGGAAATTTCTGCAAATGGCTCTCTTATGAAAGAAAGCATACGCTAACATTGACACATTTCCTTAGAACAAAGAAAAATATAGCAATATCTAAATTTTATGGGTTTCATCTTAATTTAATGAGTGACATTTAGGATTTTGCCATTGACTTCAGCAGGTCCAGAAATCAGCAGGGGAACATTGGTATACATTTCCCTTTTCTCTTATTGATAAACCTCTGTTGTACAGAAATTCTAAATGAAAAAAAAAAATTAAAAAAAAACCCCAAAAAACTAACAAAACAAACTAACAGTGATACTTCAGTATTCTGAGGTCAAAATTATTTTTTCCACAAAGCAACGCTTTTAAGATTTTTAGTTGAAATTAACTGAATTAACGTTGAAATAAAATGCCTCAAAACACAACCTTTTTTAAAAATGTGTTTCTGTAGTCTCTCTCTTTAGTATCTGTCAAGAGAACCCTCAAGAGACAAACAATTCTGAATACCATAGAAGGGACTAGAATCAAAAATGTCACTATTGTTATTCTGCACTGCTGTTTTTGCTGCTGCTGAAGGATTTGTACATGAATATGAGCATTCCTTGCAATGAATAGAATAGATAATAGGAAAAGTAGGAAGAGGATCTTCTTAGTGCCATGACTTGAGTGTCTATCCTTAAGGTGGTGCATGACTCGTGTTCTGGTGGTTCAAGCATTTGCACAGTTTTTACAATGCAAAGAATCATTAAAATTGGGCTTGGTTTTGTTTGTACTTTGGTGTCATATATAGTTGATCAGTTTCAAGGGTAAAGACTTTAACTTCCAAAATCCTCAATGATTTAGTGTCCTTGATTTGACATAATCTGATGTAAGTTGAAAGGTAGTGACAAAAGAGACAAAATGGAGAACATAAGATCATGCAATTTTTTCAAAAGCAAATGTGTCTTAAATACAATGTATGATATGGGTATGTTCATAGTTTTTATATCTTCCTTTACTTCTAGCTTTATATTCCTTTAGTGGATGCATTGATGGTATCTAAATTGACAAAAAGAAAGTCAGTTCTCAGCAGAGATTGTAAGAAAAGGAGAAATTTTTGTTTTGAGTCTGAGCAGGAAAATCTGGAGCTGGGCTACTTGGGAAAAGAGGAAAGGCATGTACGACAGTTTGGATATTCACTGAACATGGTTTGTGAAACATTTACAGAAGTGGAAGTGAGGAAGAGGAGATGGAGTGGGTTCAGTTCAGCGTCCTACAGAGGCCACTGCGTCTGGAGAGTCTGTAGAGACCAGAAGCCTGGCTGCCAACAACTGCTGCAGAGGGCCATAGGTTTCCTGTAGCTCAAAGAATCACAGAATTACAAAAATGGTTTTGGTTGGAAGGGATCTTAAAGATCATCTAGTTCCAACCCCTCTGCCAGGGCCAGGGATGCCACCCACTAGACCAGGTTTCTCAAAGCCTCATCCAAAATTTATTTATTTTGGCCTTCAACATTTATTTCCACTGATGAGTCATCTGCAAATTCTCTGGGCAAACTGTGCCAGATCCTGTGACACAGAGGGCCCGTGTCTATGTTGATTTCCACATGTTTCTGTGTGCCTCAAATGAAGGTTGGTTATGGTACCAGACTATCTTGAAGAGAAGAAAAAGACAAGGTGATGGTTTTGAATGCATGAAAATAGCTGCATTGTAGGCATCTACATCTGTGTGAGGTACAGTTTTAAATAGGTAGAGATGGAAAGAACCTGTAGATGTTAGGGATCTTTTGTAGTAACAGAGTACTGAAAGACGAGGGGTGAATAGGTCTTATATGTGATTATTTCTCTTCATTTTCAGAAAAACAAGCCCATGTTGAGAGTTAGGCATCAGCACTCACAAAGTCAGGATTCTCCTGAAGCATCAGGTTCAGGATGGAGTGTCAAGCATTGCTAGGGCTGTGAGCAGTAAATTAACACATCACTTTGAGTGTCTAGACAGAAAGAATTGACAAGAGGAATTAATTTTAATAGCAGAACTGGAAAAAAAAGATTTAGAGGAGGCAATGAAGAAGAAAGTATTTGTAAGGAAACATGGGGCAGACATTTCAATCCTGTGAGATAAGAACTTTTGTCACTTATTAAAAAAAGCTTTATTCTTTGACTGAAAACAAGAGTTGTCATGTAATATCTGCTATCAGTTTAGTGACTGATAATGTCTGTTTTAGGTAGTGGTACCTCAGTTTCCTCTGATCAGAACAGGAAATTATAACGCTTTAAATAATTTAAGAACATATTTATGTAAGATATTACAAAAAAGTTTCTAACTCCACAGACTGCTTTTTGGCATATATATCTTAGTTAAATTTTGGAAGAGGCCAAACTGAACAGCATATATAAAATTATTAAAAATTACTATTTAAAATGATAAGAGGAGTAACAAGTAATAATCAAAATGAAAAAAAAAATCCCAAACAAACAATCATACAACCAGTTAAAATAACTGACTAAGCTGTTTTACACTGATTTAAAATTCAGTTTGAAGAACTAATCACACATAGACAGCCTGCGGTTGTGGCTTTTTAATCCAGTAGGTGTAAAATTGAAATCCTCACATTACTATGAGAGACCTATTTTAGGTAATTAGGGCAAAGCCTGTGTAAGATGTTCTAAACATAAAACTTCCAGGGTAAAGAACTGTGATCAAAATAGGATGCTGTAAACTTTGCAGAGTAGAAGATTATTTTAAGTGAACTACATTAGTTTTGGGCAGTTTTACATTATGATTTATATGACTTTCTTTAGCACTAATACAGCAACACTTTTAGTCTTCAGTTTTTACTGTTTCTGATTCCTTATCACTATAAACACCATCAACAACAATCCTCAGCACTAACTCTGGTGGCAACTTTGATTCTTGATTTGCTCTTCATATCCATGTAGAATCTGAACTTTGCTGTGTGTTAGTGACAGGTTTTTGAGCTTCTAGCTTACTGTATACATCTAAACATTGAAAAGGTTGAATTACATTCTTAAGGAACTTTTCCTTGTACTTGGGTATTGGGTTCAGCTTCCAAACTGTAGATTATAGATGCTGATTGCAGTTAATTAAACTTAGTTGTCTCAGCACACAATTTTACATCCATTTATGTGTTAATGTTATCATTACAGTCAGTGATGATCTAGCAGTAACTAGTGAAAGCAGTTTAAAAAGCAATTCAATCCACCAGAAAATAGACGGTTATTTTTGTTTATCTGTAGTTTTCTAGTATCCATTAACTAAAACCCACACAGATGTATAAATTTTGATGTCTAAATATAATTATACAATATCTTTCTCTGTGGTACTTATTTGTAGCTGCTTATTTAATCTCTCTATGTGGAAAAGTATCTTTCTTTAAGAAAGACGGTATTTTCTATAGGAAAAAATGCATTCGAAATGTGGGGGACTAAATGAGACAGATTTCACCCCAACTGGAGACTTGATACTGCAAGACTGTGGAATAACTATCCACAAAGAACTTACACAAAAATATACAGTGGGTGTACTACAGCTGGATGAAAAATTCTATTGTCATGGCAAAAACCCTTTGCACATATTACAGGCTATTGCATTTAATAGTTCTAAAATGACAATTATTTAGTTAAAAGTTGGTAGAAGATGTTATTTTCCAACATCAGAGAAGACTGTAGAAGGCTACCCTGGCCTAAAACTACTGATTATTTGCTTTTGAGATGTTGTATCTCTTTAAGACTTCATGCATCCATTGGGAAAAGGAGAACTTAAATAACTCATTACATAGGCAAAGCTCAAAAGGAAAAGAGTACTAATTATTATTTGTATTTAGATTAAGCTGCTGCATTGATTTATTTTTCAGCAATGCAGTAGCAAGCTGACTCCATCTTGATGATGTATTCTGAGAACATATTCAGAGAGCTCAGAAGTCATAAAGGTTTATGAGCAAAAAGATGCAATTTAGAGAGAACTAGTACAGAAACAATTTAGTGACAATAAAGAGGTCAGTAGACAGAGGACAATTGTTGCCTGGCACTAGAAAGATAATGCAAGTTTCTCTAATACCACTGAACCATATGTTCAGGCCTGGCTTTTCATATAAGAAGTGGTTCAGGAATTCAAGGATAGATGTATGTAGACATCTCTGAGTACCTGACCTTTCCTACTAGGAAAATTTCAAAGTGGCAGAAGTTTGAGTTTGCTAATGTAAAAATTTACAGTGATGATACTGAATAGATATTCTTCAGTTGTCATCCAAGTTCTTTCAGTACAAAATCAGAAATATCTTCTCAATTGCTTTTTTTGAAGGATTTTTTTTCTTACAGCGCACAGATTTAAACATTTTTAGTGCAACTATATCATGTAACTTCTTGTTTCTTATACCTTTTTTTTTCATAACTAATTTAAACCACAGGAAACACTCAATTAGAAACTTGTGCAAACATAACTATAAGGCTGAGAATGCTTACTGCTACCTTAACTTGTAGGTCATGACAAGCACTTTCACAGACCGTTGCTTTGTAGAACATTTTATAAGTGATCAACAAAATTATCTGTCATACAAAAACTTACAGCACTGAAAAGTCAGTCAGGTAAATTTTTTTCGTACATGATTTCTTCATGGCTTAGCAAAATTAGTAATTAATTTTGTGTTAATTTCCATTGATTTCTCTGGACTCAGAGGAGAAGTGAGGTACTTCTTGTCAGGAGATCACCGTAAGATATTTCAGCTCTTGACGAAAAACTTCTTTTTACAATCTATCTCTGTTTAAAGATTAAGGAGCCTCTAGTCTATTGTTTATTTAGGAATAGACAAACTAGTGGATGTTAAAGACTGAATAGTGTAGAAAGGTTTGTATGAACACAAAGTGTCTTGGGCTTTCAATATGCTTAGTTAATTGAAAAGCAGTCATATAATGGTCTAGTTGGAAGGGGCCTCAAAGATCACAGAGATCCATCTAGTAGAAAATTTACAGCTGAAGTGAAAAAATATCATTGCAAAATGAACTTTTTTTTCCTGAAGAACTTGCTACAAAGATGAAAGAATAGCAGCTTTCAGACTTCTAGGTTATGGTTTTGTTTTTTTTTCTTTCAGAGGGACCTTGAACAGAATCTGCATGAGTAGTTTTATTTTATTTATCCTGATTTTTCTACAGGTATGTCCAGAGAGTGTAAAAGCAAATCATTCTTTCAGGAATGGGGAAAGGTTGTTTTTTTTTGAAGTAGAATGGTTTGGGTTGGAAGGGACATTAAATGTTGTCTAGTTTCCATTCT
>JANPWX010000013.1:9905353-9983521 GCA_024734555.1 Trochalopteron elliotii
CAGCTTGTCTGCTAAGCTATTATGAGTAAGGGTCAAGAGCTCAAGTAAAGCTGAGATAAGCAACATCCAGTGCTCTCTTCATATCCATCAAACCATTCAACTGATCATAAGAAGTCTATCAGATTGATCACATTATTTTGACTTTCTGAATCCATGCTGACTCCTCCCAATCATCTTCTTAACCTTCATGTGCCTGAAAACTGTTTCTGGCATTATTTTCTCTATCTCCTGCTTAGGGAACAGTGTGAGCCTGACGGTCATGTCGTACTCTAGGTCTTCACTCTTACCTTTCTTGAAGATAGATGTGGCATTTGCATTTTTCCTGTCCTTAAGATCCTCTTCCATTTGCCATAACCTTTTAAAGATAATCAAGACTGACCTTGTAATGGAATAAAACAGCTCTCTCGGCACATGTGAGTGCAACCCATCAGATCCTATTGACTTGTGCATGTTCATTTTTTTTTAAGTGTTCCCTAGATACTTCCCATGAGGGTCTTTTTATCTTTAGACTTCCCACAGGCCTCGTGGACCTGAGAATCCTGAACCTTTATATTTCCAGAAAAGACTGAGGTACAGAGGTAATGAATATGTCATTTTTTTCTTTATGCTTTATTGCTAGGTTCTTCACACAATTCAGTAGCAGTATCACATTTTTCCTAGTCTTCCTTTTGCTAGTAATAGAGGTTTAGAAAGCCTTCTTGTTGCCCTTTACCAGATTCAACTTCAGGTATGTTAGGTTTTTCCCAGCTTCATCCCTGTTTGACCCAGATGAGAACCTTCTGCCATTGGTAGGGATGCCATTCACTAGGTGATGTAGCTCAGACCCCAACCTAACCTGCCCTTGAACTTCCAGAGATGGGGCAACTACAGCTTCTCTGGGCCACTCGTTCTGCTGCCTTGCCATCTTTATCCTGATACTTAATCTAAACCTAGTGTCAGTTTAAAGCTATATCTTCTTGTCCTGTCACTACTTTTAAATAATGTCTCTCCATCTTTCAGGTACATCCCTTCAGATTCTGGAAGGTTTCAACAAGGTCACCATAGGTCACCTCTTCTCCATGCTGAACAACCACATGTCTTTCTGCCTCTTTTTGTAGGAGAGTTGCTCCATTCCTCTGATCACCTTTGTAGTCCTTCTCTGAACTCCCTCTAACAGGTCTACATCACTCTTGTGTTGATACCCTCACCTTGACTCTGTCCTTGTGAGAATCCCTTCCCCTGACCTGACAGACACACTTCTTTTGATGCAGCCCGGGAGGCAATTGGCCTTCAAGGCTATGAGCACACACTGCTGCACTGCTGATCTATATTCTTGGCAGTCTCTAATTCTCAGCTTACTCGGTTGTATTTCAGGAGCCCTCTGACTTTCTTACATGTTTTTGTGATTCCTCATATTTGTAATCCTTGTATACTGCTGAAAAAATCAGTACTCCATAAATACTTTATCAACTTCTGGTTTCTCCATGAACTTTATTTCCCCTCTTATGAGACTATTGCCTTCTTTTCCAACTGATGCTCCTTGTTCACAGAGTTGCTTGATTTACATAACTCTGGCTCTGAATGTTGTGCTCTAATCCTGTCTTTCTAATGGTTTCAGTCTTTTTTTTTTTAAATGCCCTGAAGTTAGAATAAGCAATAGATTCCACTTGAGAGGGTTCTAGGTCAATGAAGATGGAGCTGGAATAATACAGGTTTTCTACCTGGAATATTAATTGCAAATGCCCTTAAACTGGTGCACTCTTCTGTATTTCTGCATAGTGTGTTGAATAAATAATACAATGTATCCTGCAAGAATAGTGCTGCTTCTAAAAAATTAGAACAGAGATCAGAAGTGAGGCAGTGCAAACCATGGTGAACGTCATTAAAGAAGGAGTTCATAAAACAGGTTAATTAATGTTAAACACTTATTTTGGCCTCATTTTAATCAGTTTTTCCTGTAACAAATCATCAGATGATATACATATATACACATTTTCAAGGTTCATTTTGCTCAAAATGTTGGTGTTTGAAAGTAGCATAGTCAAGATTATTTATTTTAATTAAAGGTTTTTCTTTAAATGTTGCTCTTATTCAGATGTATTTTAAATAAACACATATTAAATTAGAGACATTAAATTTAAGAAGCTTTAATTATGTACAAATAGTCCTATAAAAATTTGATGAAACACTTCATTGTCTGTCTTGATGTTAGTTCAAGTTTACAGCTTTAATTTTTCTCTGGAGCAAAAATGTTCAAGTGTCTTAAATTTCATATAATTCTTATTTACTTTTCATTTCTTTTAGAAGAAACATAATACAGAATTATATAATCTGGTAATAGAGTATGCATACCATTCCTGGAAGTTCCTGTTTGTAATACAGTAAACTACAGTTTCTGAATAATAGAATGAATCCATGAAATAAATTACATCACAATAACATGAAGGAATTATTACCATTAAAGAAATATTAAAGAAATTATCCAGGACACTTCATTTGTAAGTAGCTTTCAGAGAATCCAAAACATTTTAGAGGTCAACTAGACAAGGTAAATCATACTTTTTTCCTTCCCCTCGTCTGGATTCTAGATGATCACATTTCCTCCCTTCAAACTTATAAATTGATGGGGCACTCATTTTTCTCCCTCTGCATATGTCCAAAATGGCTGTGCAAACAGTCATGGATCTATCTGTTAGCCTGATCAGTTTTATTTACAAACTAGGCAAACTATATGTGCATTATAGGAGCACACAGACATAAAAGGATAGATGACTCAGTATAATGCTTACTAAATTTTAATGGGATTGAGTCTTTCATGAGAGGAGTTCTAGATGCAATATGTAAGAAATGGGTAATAAACACTCACGGGAAGATCTTTTCTGTTTCAAAAGAATTATACTATCAATAGGCCTGAAGCCTGAACTAGAATAAGAATCTCCCTGCCTACAGATCATCCAGTTATGCAGTGATGAATTTCATACGTCTGCGATGGGAATGAAGCCATGGTCTCATTCGTCAGCATACTTAGTCTACTCTGTTTGGAAAGGGTAACTATGCACTGCAGGCACAATTCACACTTTATATTATACAGTCACTGGGTGAAAACCAGAGCTAAACCTGATTCACAGGTCTACAATTCAGATCTTAGGCAGTAGAGAATTTCTTAAGTGAAAGATGATAAAATCATAGAAGTATTTTATAAAAGATAAGTAACTTATTTCCTTTGCACATAACTTTGTACCATTGGAAAAATACTCTAACATTATTATACATTTCAGAAAAATGTGGTTAATAAGTTCTATTTTGCATAATAATTTTCACTTATTCTTGCATAGTTGTCTAGAAATTATGGGGGGCAAACACCCTTTAAAGTATATAACATCCCCGTTATTTTGAATAGAGAAGTACAAAAATTTTGAAAGAGGAGCAGGGGGGTGGAAGGAAGGATTTTTCTTATGCCAAGAATTTTTTTTAAGGACTTAAAATGTGCTTTAGAAATGTCATTTTCAGAACACGACTGGAAGTGAGATTGCACTGCCAGATATCACTAAGCACAAAAGCATATTATATAACTTTTATAGCTCTCTTTTGTGCAATGCCTTTCTATGTTGATTAACTGGAAAATTCTATCATAGTCATTTTGTGGCCCAGAGTGCAACGTGATGTTATTTAATAAGATGTATAACCTTCCTGACTGCCTAATCTGGTCAGCACTGTTAAATGGGGTGTACATACATCATCATGACTGTGGCAATGTTTTTTTGATGATCTAGTTATGCTTTCTAAAACATTTCAATGCAAGACATGTTGATGTTATTAGGAAAAAAGGAAAATTCAAAACAGAAAGAAGAGAAATGTATTTAACATTAGTTTCATAACCTCTCTTTCCATAACTTTATAGTACATCTACTGAGCCAGGAAAGAGAAGGACAGCTTTTAAAACTGCCTGAGAATTAAAATCAGAGATGCTAGTCACAAGCTTTAGCATGCTTCAATTAAATTTTAGGGAAACATAACAGAATCACAATCACTGTCAGAGCCTGGAAGGATTGATGTCTCAAGACATTCTGGGATGCCTGTGTGTGTGTGGGAAGGGGTAGGTCAGGCCCTGTTCACTGAGCTACCCCACACCCCCACTACAGCCCGCCTCCCAGTCCTGCTGAGCTGCCAATCATTGAATCATTGGCACACCTGAGGTGAAGCTCCACTCTCCAGCTCTTGAGTGGCCAAATGACTGCAAGTCCCTCCTGGGAGGGTGGGGTCCAGAGGTATTTAAGGCTGAGCATGAGGTAAGAGCATGTCTGACTCTACCTTTTGTTGGGACTTCTGTCTGAGTACTGCTGGAACCCAGGAACTGGTAGGTATATGTGTGCTTTTCTGTCTTCTAATTCCCTCTTCTTGGAGCATTTTGAGTAACTTAGCATGCAACATGTTTAAAGTAACAACATCAAACAAGTTTAAATTTTGCAAAGTTGAATGGGCCAAGTTATTGCTCTGAGAAGTGTTTTATGCCAGTTGGATGTTGTACCAAACCTTTTGCCAAAGTTCCTTGATTCTCTGTAGTTTGCCAGTAAAGTAATTTTGACCTCTTTAGAATACGTAGTCAGTATTTCTCCCTTGTGCCTTACCCAGAGTACAGGAACCTCTGTAAAACCCTTTCAGTGAGCTATTTAGGGAGCCTTACAATCCCAGAATGGCTGGGGTTGGGAGCAGTGGTTGGAGACTATCTATTGCAGGTTGTTTTGGACTACCTTTGCCCTTCTTGATGACTGGAATGACATTGGCTTTCCTCCAATCCTCAGGCCTCCTCCTGTGACCTTTCAAATATGATGGAGACTGGCTTAGCAATAACATCTGCCAGCTCCCTCAGCACTGGTAGGTGCATCCCACCAGGGCCCTTGGATTTGTGGGTGTCAGGTTTTCCTATTCATTCTCTAACCTGATCTTCCTCAACGGAGGGAAAGGTTTCCTTTCTTCTGACTTTCTCTCTTGCCTTTAGGATCTGGGATTCTGTGGGCTGGCCTTAGCAGTTAAGACCAAAGCAAAGAAGGCATTCAATAACTCTTCTTTCTCTGTATCCTCCATCACCTTATTCAGTAGCAGGCCCATATTTTCCCTAGTCTTTTTTTTTGCTACTGACATGCTTGAAGAAGCTTTTGTTGTTTCCCTTGCCATCCTTTGCCGGAGTTAAATTCAGGTGGACCTTAGCCCCCCTTGTTGCATCCCTGCACACTCTGATAATGTTTCTGGATTTCTCCCAAGTGTCCTTTCCCTTTTTCACGTTGCATATTCCCACATTTCCATTTTCCACATTCCCACATCCTTCTTGTTATGCTTTTGCCAGAATTTCCCTGCTCACGATTGCAGGGCTCCTGTCCCTGTTGCTTGACTTCTTACTCATGGGAATGCACTAATACTGAGCTTGGAAGAAGTGATGTTTGAATATTAACCAACTCTCTTGGACACATCTACCTTCTAGAGGCCTGATTCATGAGATACTGCCATATAGGTCCTTGATGAGGTCAAAGTTTTCACTCCTGAAGTGGTGCTATGTATTCCCTACTTCCCCCATCCACACTCCTGAACTCCACCATCTCATGGTCCCAGCAGGCAAGGCGGCTCCCATCTTTCATGTCCCCAACCACTCTTTCTTTCTTAGTACCACAAATCTTTCTTCATTGGTTTCTCCACCAGCTGTGTCAAAAGTTGTGGTCAGTGCTCTGGATTAAACTCCTGGCCTATGTGTGCTTGGGTGTGTTGTCTTTCCAGCAGTTACCAAGGTAAAGTTCCCCATGAGATCCAGTGCCTGGGAACATGAGGCTGCTTCCAGAAGTCTTTAGGCAGACTCATCAACTTCCTCTTCCTGACCAGGTGGCCTGTGCTAAACACCCACAACAGTGTCACCATGTTAGACTGGACCTTAATTCTTATCCACAAGCTTTCAACTCATTCTTCATCCTCATTTTATGTCTTCTACTTACTGCTTCATTGCTCATTTGTAAAAACAAACATTTGCCATGAAGACATAACTGCCAATTTAGACTAACTAAGACAAATGAGATAATGAGGCCAGTGGCAGCTTAGAGTTGACAGATCCAGCTGAGTGCCCAGCTCCAAGTAGCAAGCTTTCTTCTCCTGCCAGAAGGTCTATATGCTAATTCTAACTAATTTGCTAACCTTGGCCCTACAGTGTTTGACAACAGGGGAGCAAACCATTTTGTTACAGATGTGACATTAATTTGGATGCAAACTAAAGCTGGAACAGATAATCTATGCAATCTTCTATCTGAGGAAGCAATCACAAAAAATATAAACCTGTGCCTAGTAAATATAAATACAAAAAATATTTGAGTGTGAAGGACAGATTTAAATGCAAGTGATAATGAATGAATGACAAAGTCTACAGTAAATAATGAAAGAAGTAAAGCAGCTATATTCTGTACCTTCTTATACCCCTTTGGCTGAATGTTCTTACTTTAGCATTAGAAGAAGAAACAAAGGACTTGCCCACGTTTCAGACCCTACACAGTTTGACCTGATATTCATTTAAAGGACTCTAGAAATATAAAACCTCTGATTATTTTGAAACACCTTTTGTAATCAATTTCTATCACTATTATTTTTGGTGGAGTTTTTTTTCTTAAAGATTTTTTTTCTCTTATCCCTTTCTCAAGCTTCATAAAGACAACAAGTGACAAAGATATTGCTGGGGATTACAGTTAGGAATAATGTTTGGCGTTTTTAAAAATAGTTTTACTGTTTTTAAATTTTTTTCTAAATAAATGTTTTAATGTCAGAAACTGCATAAATAAATTCATTCCAGATATAAAGATGAGAACAATTGATGAGAAATGCATTTTGTAAGCATCATGTACATCATAGTGCATGAAATAACACCAACCTCCTCATGAATTTATTTGTTTGAGGTGTTGATTGACAGTTGGCTAAACATGAACCAACAGTGCCCATGTGGCCAAGGAGGCCAATGGCATCCTGGCCTGGCTCAGCATTAGTGTGGCCAATAGGACCAGGGAAGGGATTGTCCCTCTGTACTTGACACTGATAAGGCTACACCTCAAGTCCTGTGTTCAGTTTTGGGTCTCTCATGTCAAGAAAGACATTGAGGGGCTGGAGTGAGTCCAGAGAAGGACAACAAAGCTTCTTACAGGTTTGGAGCACAAGCCAAATGAGGGAGCTGATGTTGTTTAGCCCTGAGAAAAAGAGGCTTAGGGAAACATTACTTTCTAAATCTACCTGGAAGGAAATTGTAATGAGGTGGATGTCAGTCTCTTCTCCCAGGTAACAAGTGACAAGATAAGAGGAAATGGCCCCCATTTGTGTCAGGGGAGGTTTAGATTAGGTGTGAGGAAAATTTCACAGAAAAGGTTGTAAAACCTTTGGGCCAGATGGCCTAGGGGAGTGGTGGAGTCACTATTCCTGGAAGCGTTTAAAAATATGTGGATACAGCACTTGAGGACATGGTTTCATGGTGAACATAGTGGTGGTGCTAGGTTGATGGTTGGACTTGATGATCTTAAAGGTCTTTTCCAAAAGTAAGGACTTTACTTTTTCAGGAGAACAGAAGAAGTGTGATCTAAGAGGCATATTATCAACACTTTTCATCCCCTGTGAATTACAATATAGCTGATGTGTGACATTACGTATAATGTTACAAACAAAGCTATCTATTGCTCCTAGTCACAGTAGAGCTGCTAGTGAGGAGTTGTGTGTATTGATTAAAGACATCAAGCCTTAAACTAGGGTACCTAGAAAATAGAAAAAATATTACATATACAATTGTTCAGACTTCTTTCAAAGGATTATCTACACAGATAATTGAAATATCTAGACATGTAACGTCATTTGGCTTCTACTTTTAATGTGGTCATTACAAAACTCCACTAATGTAGATCAGTAGAATTAATTGTTATGTATTACTATTGCATTTGAAATGTGTAGGTTTATGCTGTTTTTCTAGATGAACCACAGAAAATATGGGTTTTCTTTAATGAATAAAACCCCAAACATTATATCAGGTAATTATATATCTGTCCAGCTATTTAAAGATAACTTCTTTATGTGTTAGAATTTAGAAGTTTTGATTAATTTTCTATAGTTTTGCCCTAATCTACTGCGTTTTTAAAATTATGTAAACTCAATAATTAAAGAAATTATTGATGTTCATCCCAGTGTGCTACAAAAAGAAGAATGCATTCTAAATTTTAAATGACCAAGTTCACTAATGCAATGTGGTTTCTGAAGTATTTCCTGCAAAGATCTTATCTTCTGAGAAGCTAAAATGATTATTTAATGTTATAGAAGGAAAATCAGTTTCCCTTACTCAGATTTCTAAATTAGATTAATCTAATATTCTTCTGCAAACCTTTCAGTACTCTTGCCATCTTGCTTGACAAATATGGAAAACTGAGTCATTTGCTGTGGGAGAATAGGTTTTCTAGGTGTCCACAATTTATATGAATGTTTGATTTCAACACTAGCCGTTGAGGGAATAATTATGAACACTAGTGATTTAACATTTGTGAACTCTGCTGATTTCTGTTCTGTTGCTGTTGTTGTGGAAGTCGCTAAACCTTCACAGTTTTAAACAATTGCATTAATAGCTTGTAATCATTACGTGCACGCTGTTACCATCATTACAGTCAAATACTGGTTATTGAATAGTGAGGCAAGCGTAGTTCAATCAGAAGACCTCCAACTATCTCTTAAGGACAAGGAAGCCTCTCATTACAATGGGAAGGACTGAATGGGAAATGCTTATCAACTAGCATTTCATGTTGTGCAGTGACTTATCTCACGAGAAGGATTAATCTGGTATAGCCGTTGCCTGGTAACGAGAGGAAGTTATATGTATAAATACATGTATTTAAAGTTACACACTTTTTATGTATATAAAAATTTGCTAACCCCAGAAGTCACACTACGCAGGTGTATATATGATGTGTCTTTATGTATCAAATAAGAAACTTATAAGAAAACAATCATCCAAATACTTGAAAGTTTTGAAATTAAATGCTACAATAATTCTTGTAGTGATCAGAAATGAACACATCAAGAAACAAATATTACAATTACTTTGAAAGAAATGACCATTGATGTCATGTCGTGTTTGGAATGGGAAAGAATAGCAGATCATTCAAGAGTAACTGCACAGCATAGAACAATGATATAGACAGTTTAATTTGTAATTCAGTATGGTGATTTGGAAGACAGTATACTCCAATTTTGAAAAGATAGGTGAGATTCTATCAGTGTAACTTTGTGTTTTATATTTCCTTTAAATTCTATGGATACTTTTGTCACTTTTACATGTCGCTCACAATACTTTTGATCATTTCTTTTCTCAGTACAATTCAAATAAAGTAAGCTAGCACTGGGAAAAGCACAGATTACTACCTCATCATTCCAGGAGAAACAGTTAATTTGTTGATAATTTTCTATTTAGTTATGGCTAAAGTTCTAACAGTTAGGAAATTCTGATATATTTAAAATATATTGTATGAATTGTGTGTATAGTTTTAATTGTAATAGCATGATTACTTCTGTTGCCCATTATTGTAGTTCAAGTAGATTATATCAGTGTATTGGATGGCAATTTACTCCTATTCATGCAAAAAAAGAGATGAGGCATATCTCACGTTTCATTTTTTTTTTTAGTACCCTGTTGATCACCAATAATTACAGAAATCAGTTAGGTCTTTAATGAAGATCTAGGCTGCTGGGTTTGTTTTATGCTCTACTTGTGGACAATGCAGTACTAATTTAAGTCTTTTTGTTTCTTACAGGAAACAAAATCGGAATAAAAACTCTTAAAATGCTGACACAATCCTAACTTCTACTTTTTGAAGTCTACTTTTTAAAATTTTGGATTCCACTAAATACAAACTGACAAGAGCCTCTGATATTTTCAAACAGCCAAAAAATGCCTTGTGACAGATATCTATCTTTTCTCTGTTCTTGAAAGAAGTACAGTAGAAAGAAGATAGAAAGCATCTTTTACCTTCCCTGTAGCAGTGCTATTTTGTACAGGGAGGGAACTGAAGAGATAATAGTCATGAAATCCTAAGGCATTTCTGTCTTCATTAAAGCAGAGATGAGCATTCAGTTCAGACTAATTTGTGTATTGGCTGCTTTGTGTGGTAAAGACTAGTAGTTGGTTTAGAAACTAGGAAGTGGTATAAAAGTTTAGAAAATCTTACTATATTAAGATTTGGGTGATAGGTGATCTGGGTGATTAGCTAGCAAACAACTGGCTATGTTAAATTTCTGCATTTGGATGAACAAACAACTGTAAATTCATCTTTCACTCTGAATGAACTTGAAGAAACAAAACAAATATTGCATGGAAATGATCAAAAAAAGGAGCAGAACAACTCTGTTGAGAGAAAAGCATAATATAGTAACATATAGCATATATAAAGCATATATAGTAATATATGACCTGAAAAAGGAAGGTGGGAAAGATTGATAAAATCATAGAATGACTTGGGTTGGAAGGGACCTTACAGATCATTCTAATCCCTCTGCCCGGGGTAGGAACACTTTCCACTAGATCAGGTTGCTCAGACCCCTTTAAACCTGGACTTGAACAGTTTCAAGGATTCCATTCTCTGGGCAATCTGTGCCAGTGGCTCACCACCCTCACAGCAAAGAATTTTTTCTGAATATTTAATATAAACCTACTCCTGTCCAGTTTGGAGCTATCCCCCTTTGTCCTGTCACCACCTGGCCATACAAAAAGGTCATTCTCCATCTTTCTTGCAGGCTCCCTTAAGGTACTGAAAGGCTGCAATTATGTCACCTGAAGCCTTCTCTTCCCCAGGCTGAACAATCCCAATTCTCTCAAGCCTTTCCTTATAGGAGAGATGCTCCATCCTTCTAATTGTCTTTGTGGCCGTCCTTCGGACTCACTCCAACAGGTTAAAGTCTAAAGTTACATGTTGCCTTTTGAATGAGTAGTATTTTATTAAAAATAAAAGCAGTGAAAAGTATGTTTGGACAGACTTCTAGCTAAGAGAGAGGGAAGAGCAGTAGCTCCTTGTAAATTGAAGGACAACTTGTTATTTTACTAATGGGAGAAAATAAAATAATCCCAATTTTGAGCATGATTTACTACAAATTATTTTATAAATCCTTTATACAGATCATGCTGGTAGTGCAGATGAACCAAGGTCTCTTTATCACTTCTGAAGAGAAACATAATTCTCCAGGGGTCATTTCAAAGGAGTAATTTTATATGCCTATTTTCAAATTGTGTTACTGCCTCTAACCACACCTTTCACATTATTGTCAATAATAGAAATCTAGGCCATAAGCTCAGATATAGAAATCAAAACCAAATACCATGTGAAGTCTAGCTGTCTGAAGACAGGATGTACTCCTGCCTGGTTCACATTACTCATTTGGAATATTAGAAAATATATGCTTCTGGAATCAACAGACTTACTGAAAAAGTGAAACTGATGCTAATTGCAAGCCCCTATTGGCTTTGAGTAGCTCATTTCACTTGTTCCACTGTATACATGTTCAGAACTGAGCAAAAACAGCAGAATCAAAAAATATGAAGTTAAATTTCTGGTTTTCAATGGGGATTGTTAGGAAAATAAACATAAAATTTTATAAAGCAGAAGAGTTTGGATTTATGAATGCCTGTGAACATTTGGGTCATTTCTGAGGCACTTCAGGCATTTCATGACAGCACTGCCAGTTTTTCAGGCTGTCTACTCCTACTTTTGGTAGAGCTTGTAGCTCTACCAAGCTTTTGCTCTTCAGTTGGGTGTTTCAAGCTGAGTGAAAGGCTAGGAGATACTAGTGGCCTCTGTAGGAGGGTACTTCTGATGACTTGCCAGAAAACATCTGTGCAAGAATCCATGGGGGTTATCACCATCTACACGTTGCTGGTGGGGTTTTATTTAAGCTCCTGCTGCTGTCATGATTGCCGTATTACTGCTTGATGTCTTCTGAGATATCACCATGCCAGATATATAGTTCTGATTTCCTTCTGCCTTAGTGGTTGACCACATCTACAAAGACTCAATCCCCTGCTAGCACTCATTGATGTTAACCAACTAACTGGAAAAAAGCATGGCCTTATTTTAGTATTGTATCTTCAGACTTGTAATAACAATAATGTTATGGGATGTAGAAGTGGCAGTCTTCTGCACATGGTTTTCTGGTTTTGTTGTTTTAATTTTCATGAATAGAGGGGTGTCTCTACCCAGTACTCAAATTCCTAAGCAGTTAACTCCAGCATTTGGTGTATACTGAGCTTGAACAAAGGTCTGTGAAAATAGGTAAAAAGAAATTATCTGAGAATGATACCTACAGAATAGTTTTTCTAACACCTAAGACAGACTTAAATTAAAACCCCTCATTGTTCTGAAGTTGTTTTTATCAAAGTAACATATTTAATCTTGAAAAATCATCCTTCAACAATTTTTTTTCTTGGCATTTCAAAACGAAATAAGGTATGCTATCCTAAATAACACTCAAAGGTTTCATAGTAGAGTGGAGGTGTAGACAAACTAAAGTTGTACCATTCCATTTTGGCCAGGTTGCCTTTAATAACATCACACTTGTAACTTTACATTTGCTTTAAATGAAAACTGTTACTATCTAGAATATGAATATGCTAATCACATATATGGACTATGGTTATTTCCTATGTAAAAGAAATAATCATAATCCATATATGTGATTAGTGTGTTTATATTCTAATCAACTGTGGCCATTGTAAATGGATGCATGAAATTTGAAAGGAATTGTTGGCTTGTTTGACAAGAGCTATGAAATTTCATAATCAGGTTATGATTTTAGTGCTTGTATTTCCTCTCTTATATGTATTTCCTTTTCTTTTTCCATAAACTATGTTTTTTTGGGTTTTTTAAGATATATTCTTTTTACATAAAGGAAGTGTTCAGGACCACATGCAAAATATGTATTTGGCATACATATTTTTAGCACTGTGTAATGGAACAGCTGTGTCATTGCTGTCCTGCTCATGAAGATTGATCTTATTTTGCTCATATTTGAACTATTTCATAGAATTATGAAAAAGCAGAACTTTTCAACATTTATAATACTAAACAATTTAGAAAATAACAACTTTTTTTTAAGAACTTTAAAGAGCTCCTTAGTGTTTCAAGTCTGTGACTTGTAAGATTCAGCTTTAGATGTATTTCTGCTTAAAACTTAGAAAAACTGGTTCTTGTTTGTGGTTATGAAATAAACATGGCTTTGCTATCAAAAAAGAATGTTTAGTTTTATTTGAACCTTTCTTAGTGAAGTAGGTATAATAACATCCTTTTTACGTTCTGGTTTGTTTCTTTTTTTTTTTTTTTGGTTGGGGTTTTTATAATTATTAATTCAACAATAAGATATTCAGAGCAAAGATCTACTTTCAGAAATGTTTATTGCAATTTTGTGTCCATCAAATTGTCATCATTACTGTAATGCTGTAATAAGTATAGTACTCATACCAAAGTGCCTATGTACTTCCCAGAGACCATCAGTTTCACTGTTTGCAGTGTTACAGTATTTAGTATCATACAGTTTTCCTAAATTTTCTTTTGAAATTTGCATCTAACAAAGAAAACACCTATCTTTTGACATTTCACATGCTCTAGAGTGAGGTGTGTGTTTCTTCTCCAGTCCCACCCACAATATACAAACATGTAATTCATAGAAATTACACAGATTAACAGTTTGTCTCTATGTTGCAAATCACCAGATGCATTTATTCATTGAAACACGAGTTATCTCTGTCAAAAATTTATTAATTCAAGGTATTCAAAATAGCAGTTTTGTACTTGGGCTGATGCTAATCAACATCTTTGTCAGCAGCATGGAGAGTGGGTTAGAGTCCACCCTCAGCAATTTTGCTGACAGCAGTCTGGGTCGTGCAGTCGATATGCTGGAGGGAAGGGTCACTATGACACACACCCTTGAGAGGTGGGCCCATGTGAACCTCCTGAAGTTCAGCAAAGCAAAGTGCAAGGTTCTACACCTGGATCACAGCAATCCCAGGCACCCCTACAGGCTGGGAGGAGAATTGGTTGAGAGCAGCCCTGTGGAAAAGGACTTGGGGGTAATGGTTGAAAACATCAAGATGAGCCAGCAGTGTGTGCTCACAGTCCACAGAGACAACTGAACCCTTGGCTGCATCCCAAGGGGAGTGGCCAGCAGGTGCAAGGAAGTGATTCTCCCCCTCTACTGTGCTCTTGTGCGATGTTACCTGGGATACTGCATTACAGTTCTGCTCTCAATGTAAGAAGGACAAGTAACTGGCCAAAAGTTTATTACATGGTTGGATCACTTCCTCTATGAAGACAGGCTGAGGAAGCTGGAGCTGTTTGGCCTTGAGAAGGTTGCATGGAAACCTCATATCAACACTTCTGTATCTGAAGGGGATCTACAAGGAAGACATAGAGGGACTCTTTATCAGGGACAGTAGTGATAAGAAAAGAAAGAATGGATGCAAACTGAAAGAGGGGAAATTTAGGCTAGATCTCAGGAAGGAATTCTTTACTGTGAAAATAGCAAGTCACTGGAATAGATGGCCTGGAGGCTGTAGATGTCCCAACCTTGTCACTGTTCAGGGGCAGTTTGGATGAAGTATTGTGCACCCTGATCTAGTGGGAGATGTCCCTGCCCATGGCAGGGGGGTGGGATTAGATGTTCTTTAGGGTTCCCTTCAATCCTTAACATTCTATGATTCTATGACTCTATGAAAACACCAGGACAAACAATTAGACTGCAGCCCTGTTTCCAAATCTTTTCAAAGCCTACTGAGCCATTAGTCAGCATTTTGCCACCAACCCAGAGTTCTTCATAAAACACTAGAAATCTGATTTAAACCACTGAGAATAGGACATTTCTAACTGCTACATATTGCATATATTTTGTAAATACTATATTTGGTATAATTTCTGTTTGTATAACAACCACTTAAATATGTCTATACAGAGGAACTAGTTAGCTATTCTTTTGGATCAGTACTGAGTGTGGACCTAGAGCTGAGTTAGGAATTCTTCAAACTCCTGAGAAAATGTGCATGGAAGTAAAAATCTAGTCTCAGAACCAGGTTAGGGAAATGAGAGAGGGCCATATCTGTATGCAACCATTTATCTCCCAAATTGAAATTTATAATTTCTCATCAACTGTTAAACTTCCATGTACATTTTAGGGAAAAAATTCAACACTAGGAAACATTATTTCCATTATTCAACACAGTAAGCAGGGAAACATGTAAATTACCCGATAGAAAACAGCAGAAGGAACTCAGGCATTTCCTTCACTGCCCAAAATTCACTTATTATTTAAGATGGCAATTAACAGGGTGAAATTTTCTTCTTTTAGGCTGACAATCTTTCTTTGGAAAACTAGATTTTTCCCCGCCTCTGTCTCCTGTTAAATATGTCTGGAAGTGTTAGACTTGTCCACCTTTCATATGATAGCCTAGAGCACACATTCAAGATGTAACAGATCTCATTTCTGTGGCTTCCTCAGCCGGAGGCAGTTCAAACCTGTATTTCCCAGGAGAGTGTCTTAACCAGTGGAGAGGGAGGGAGATTTCTCCCCAGCTCTTTTAACAGAGCTTTGACACTACAGCTAAGAATTGAAGATTTATGGGATAAGAGAGATAAGAAGTTTCTGGACTCTTAACATGGTGATGGGACCATTCATCAAAGAGAATGACTTTCCATTTGTACTTTATTTGTGTATTAAAAATGGGAAATACGTAAGCAGAAAACAGATTTAGTGACCTTCCTGTTCCCAAATTAGAAGTTCAGTTATATGGTTACTATGTCTTTACCCCTCTTCTATCTTCCATATGATTCTGAAAGATTTCATATCTGTCTGTGTGATTCTACAGATTTAGCAAATGTGGAGAACATACATTCCTTCTTTCCCCCAGATGGATGATTAAATTCTTCTCTTGGGAAAGGTAGAAATAAGATTTGAATCCAGGGGAAGTATTTAGAGACTTAGGAGACCACAAAACCTAGGGTTTTTCCACCTTGAATATAAACTTCAATCACTAATCTATTATGCAAAACTGACCACAAAAATTGCACTACATACCTATCCCTCCCCCTATGTCCAGACATAGACTCCAAACTACTTTGTGTAAAGTAGTCATAAGCAGAAGAGAGCCTTGGCAATTCTAGTCATAACAGGTGCACAACTCTGGGCATGTATCACATTTTATATCTCTACCAGTTTGTCATGTAGTGGCAGAATTAGGAAGGTTTTTTTTCTGGATCCCATTCTGCTTACTGCATTTGTGGCCATCAGATGATGGTTGCACAACAATGTCAACTATAAATTGAAAAAAAGAACAAAAAGCCTGCACATTAACTGTTTCTTCAAAATTATATTCATGTTTCTAAAAATGTACATGTAGAAAGTTGTTTCAGAGCCAAGCAGGCTGAAACCAAGGATGTAGAAATTAAGATATACAATTGAAATATTAGTCAGAGAGAAGTGGATGGAAAAAGTGCATTCCCTAAATCTTGTAAGGAAGTTGTGTTCTATTTCTTTCTTACAATAAAATTGTATAAAATTCTACCAGTTCACTTACTAAGGCTCTCTCAGAGACAAAAGTTGGGGCCAAAAATGTGCTACTTAAAAGGAGTGCAACAGAAAAATGAATTCAATCTTTATAGTGAGGGAAATAGAAGTAAAGTGATGTCCTTCAGTATCAAGACTCTGTCTATGGGAAGATAATGTTCTAAAGGAAAAGACAAGCAAGACTTTTACAGTGTTCCAACAGGAAGATCTCAGATATGATATCCAGATTAACAATGTCCATACTTTGTGTTCTTAATGGCAGACTGATCACAGTGTGCTTACTTCCGAGAAGTCTTTGTTCCAACTATCAGATGTTCCTGAGGAGGGGATGTTACATGTCAGATTGAGTGCTTCGAATTTTTGAATTTTGAGGGTTGAGGTGACCTGTGAGAGCTGCCTTCTGAGGCGGAATACAGTGTGGTGAAACCTTGCACAGAATGTGAAAGCTAACTGCTCCTAGTGATGCAATGGATGATGTGAACAACAGAAAATCTAACTGAGCTTTATATAAAAATCATACTGTATGAAGATCTGTTTTAATGTTTTGGTTAAAAACTTTCTTACCTTGTCACTACAAATGTATAAATAATACAGAGTATTTTCTACAAATGAGAATATTTGGGTCGCAATTTATGACAGTTGGTCTGCTTGGTCTGTATTATCAATAACTTAATTATATTCTTTCATTCAAGTACTTCAACCTGTGTAGAAGAAATTAGTGTATACTTTCTTCAATCAATTAATTACTTAGATTTTATATATTGACATATCAGAGTCCCAGCAATATCAAAAATATCCTATGGCAGTCTAACTGTTACGCTATTGTAAAAAATATGGAGTAAATTGCCTAAATGAAATATCAACATTGTCTTTTTAAATTATATTTCTTTAAAAATTATATTACAAGCAGATTCTTCATTACACACAAATGTAAAATTATGCATAAGCTCTACCAAAATATAAAAATGAATATTTTAAGACATCTGACATTGTGCGCATTTTTCTGATTGACCGTTCATATTCTTAGAGCATAAATTAAAATCAGTAAATATCTTCCCTAAAGCACTCTAAGCTGCCAGCTCATTGTGATCCAAATTATTTGCTCTGAATAATTTATCTCCAAATAAAGCTAACATAAAACTTGGGCTAGCAATTAGCATGACAGGGTTGTTGTTGTCAGATACTCCTACTGTACACTGAGACTGATCCACCAGCTGAGGATGTCATGGACAGTTTAACAAGTCTATCTGCCACTGTCAGAAGTCTGCTCTGGTACCGTTCTGTGAATTATATAGGTCAATGACTTGTACAGCTTACTTAATACCTCAAAAACTGTCTTTATGTACTTGTTTAAATAAGAGATGGAAGTATGCTTAAGCTGAGTTTGCATCCCTTTTGTGCCAGATGTCTGTAAATATTTCATTGAATAAGCTTATTGGCAGGATGTTCATGAAAGCAAGTTTTAAGCCTGCATTAAGGAACATGAAATTCAGACCTTAAAATATGAGTATTTGTCCCTTGCATTCAGTTCTCAGAATTATACATCTAATTAGGAAATAGATGTCATCAGACTAAACATAAAAATGAGGAAAATATGAGAATAGTCTATATTTTACTATTTTCACTATTTCTTTGTGTTTTGTAACTTTTCAGCACTCTCAGTCAGGTCAGAAAAAGTAAGGAAAGCCAATACCAATAAATGCAGATTGAAAACAATATTAACAAACATGTTAACCACTCTTCAATTTAACTTGAGTCTGGTATAAGTTATCTTTTAATTTTAAATACCAAAAGTCAAAACACATGAGTTTTCTCCTAACTCCTGCATGTTAGGAAACTGAATCACCAAAAAAATCTAGACTTTTCTATGAAGCAGAAAAGAAAGCATGATATTTCCTTGAAAACAAGATACAGACTGCTGGGGCAAAAGAGAAGTTTGAGGTCTCTCTTGCTTGTATCACATGACAAAATAAAGGCTCTACAGATTTTGAATATTGTTTCTGGGGAGAAATTTGTGTAGGAGAAATGTGTGTGTGTGCAGTTGTATGGGTCAGTTGTAACTGCATATTACTAATGCCTTGGCATACATTTTAGCTAGATAAAACATCACTACTTTTAAGATCAGAAATACATAAAAAGATGCCTTTTGCAAGAAGATTTTTCTTTAATGTTCCAGGACTCAATTTCACACACAGTTTCTTCAATATGAAATAATAAATTGGCAAAAAGTGATGCAATATATTACTATTTATGTTTTGTTTTATTTAAAGTATTGTTTTATTCTAAGCATAAGAAACTATGCTCATTGCTCTTTATGTGTGCTGTTTGTATTTTGAGAACACAGAAACTGTGTGCATATAAGAATTTCACAGCCTACTAGAAGAATTCCAAGTGCAGCCACAGAAAAAAAATATATAATTAATAGATGTCTACGCAGTTCCTTAACAGCTGGCTCTGCATATTTCCATGATTACAGCAGGGGATTTCCAGGAGGTAAGCTGTGCAGAACGGATTTGAAATTTTTTGTTTGAAGACAACATATCTCCACTGTGACTCAGACTGCTTTTATTACCATGTCTGGAACTTGTCATTAGAGCTTTGATTAAGTTCCCATTTCTAGGAGAATGAGAAGAGTGTGGGATGACAGTAATTCAAGATTTCTAGAATCATTAGCCTTTTTTTTTCACTTCAGCTAGTGAGGTTGGTTGTCTGCCAAGAAATTAAGTACAGAATGCACTAACTGCATTTATTAGTGACCTTTTCTTGACAAAAGAAGCAAGCAAAAACAAAACCAGAAGCTCTCTTGGTATATAACTGCACCAATCAAAGAAACAATATGCAAGCTATTCTTTAGATATGTTGATAAACATTCATAGTCTAATTTGCAAGCTCAAGTTGTTTCTATAGTCAAGTGATAATACGACTTCTTTTCTTGCAAGGTTTTACTTCCTTTTCAAAGAAAAACAATGAAAGTAGGCTGTTTAAAAATTTCAAGGAAGATTATTTCTATTCTGAGGTCAAGTATACTGAATTTAAACTAATTTTGATCTTTTGGACTCAGTAGAATTACCAATTATTTATTTTTCTGAAAAAGAGATCTAAATGTGAGGCCAAACTTCAGGCAGTTTCAACTCATGAAAGCCTATTAATCAAAAGATTACAGTTATTCCATAAAGATAATTATGGTTTTCAGTTCAGTCATGACATGTCATGAAACATCATTGAGGGAGATATTACCCTTTATACAAATTACCCTTTTGTTCCTTCCAAAAGGATCACTGATGACATTTAAGAGTTGCAAGTGAATTTGATATTGTTCTGCATGTAAATATGCTGAAGTTGCAAACAGTGTGCTTGCAAATGGAGAAAGATAAAAATTATGAATAATACATGGCAAGCCCAATGCAAGTAGAGTTATGTCATCTTTTAAATGGAATCTATTCAGATTTAAATATCTGCAATAGATGATAAATGTTTTTGTAGTCAAATAAATTTAACAATTTCCTGGGACCAAATGTTTAACTAGCCTTAGGTTTGTAGCATACTTCTTCCCTGTGTATAAAGCAAGCATTCTGCATAGGAGTGTTAAAAATTAAACCTGCAATTAAATTCTATTCTCAGTGTTACATGTGGCTGTGGTCCTAGTCACATCAGTTACACTCTAGAGAACTTTCTGCAGGCTTCTGATGTAAGAACTACTCTAACAAAACTGGAGGAACATCATTTACTTATTGGATTTGCTTTCATGTCAAGATTTTTGATACCTTTAATGTCAATATAGTGACTTCTTATCTGCAAGTCTACGGCATGAAGGAATCAGTAATATTTTGAAGGAATCAGTAATGTTTATTACATCTCTTGATATTCCAAGAGGAAAGATGCTATAAAAATGAAAGGTATCATTCTCTAATTTAAGAACATTGAGTCGTTCATGCTTTAACTGACTTTTATGTGAATTCCATGGGTTTTTTTGTCATTTAGCAATTATGCTATAAAAATTAAAGGCTTGGAACTAATTTTTTGATTAGCGTAAGTGTTTTGATATGAATATTTTGCCAATATAGTTAAGCTTAATACAAGAAATTAGGAACTAGGAATTATTAAGCCATTTTGACTATCCATACTTTGTGTAATTTGAAATAGAGTTTGCTTGACATACAATTGCTTTCTTGTTACCGTTATATGAGTTTAAAGGAAGATCATGAATAGTTTTGCGTTATTATTGTTCTAGTTCTCAAAATCTTTTGGGAAGTGGATGGATATATCCTTTAGGTGCCGAAAAGAAAAAGAAGATAAGCAAACAAACAAAACCGTGAACAAAATAAAAAACCCAACCCAAACAAAACCAAAACCTCCATCAAAAACCCCAAAACAATAAAAAACAAGCAAACAAACAAACAAACAAACAAAAAATCCCCCACAAAATCAAAGGGAAAATAAGTGAAATATAGACCCAAACTAACCCAAAAGTACACTGAAATACTCAGTTGCCCCGAGTTATTTGTTTCTGAATAACCTTGATAAGGATGAGTAACTCAGTGCTCTTGTGAGTACTTAAATGCAAAGAGAATTTTAGAATAGGTTTTTCATCCTCACCTCCACCAGGCCTGGAATTAGCAAGGGAAGTTCCTTCTGTGGCCTTGACAATGTTTGAGACAGGCAACTGTGCTCGTTAAGTCCTTACAATCTGCTAAGTCATAGCAGTAACAGTTTTGCTGTTTATGTGGATAAAAGCCCAGTCAAGAATCTGTAGCAAGCTGTTGGTCATCCATGTTGTCTGAACCAAGATATATGCATTTCAAGACTGATTTTACTAACTTCAAATAAATCTAAGGAGATGTCTATTAGAAACATTCATAGCAAAACATGAGTCTTAAAATGATCAGGTGAACTGGACCTTTAGAGACCCTCTTAATCTCAAATGTAAAAGTATGCCAGACTGTCACTTCATGTGCAAGCATTGAAAATAGTAGACATAAATTAAGCCCTCCCACTCTGTATGGGAGGTTTCAGGGTATTCCAGAAACTGAAAAATTGCATACAGAGAATCATAGAAATCATAGAAAGCTTGGGATTGAAGGGATTTTAAAGATTATCTAGTTTCAACCTCTCAACCACGGGCAGAGACATCTTTCACTAGACCAGAGTTATTCAGAGCTCCATCCAAGCATGGTCTTGAACACTTCCAGGGATAGGGCATTCACAGCTTCTCTGGGCAACCTGTTCCCATGCCTCACCACTTTCATAGTAAAGAATGTCTTCCTAATCTCTAATCTAAGCCTGCCCTCTTTCAGTTTGAATCCATTGTCCCCCACATTGTCCCTACACACTCTAATAAATAACTTCTATAAATAACATCTTTGTTGTAGACTCTGAATCTTATGCATCTTATTAAGGAGAGGTCAGGAAGTAATCTAATGCATCTTTCAAAGTCACCTAAAAAAAGGATTTAATTTGTTAAATATTTCCATAAAATATGAAAGCAGATCAAGGGCCACTACTTTTAAGATGAACGCATACTACAGTTAATTATTGTAGTATATTGGGGTGCATTCCCTTCATCCTTGAAGACTTTCAGCTGAATGTAAGAAAACCCAGTGTGGCATAGAGAATAAGAATCTCTGTAAACTGTATTGCATGCAAGATCAGTTGATGCTACAAGTCCATTTTAATTATTAAAACCTATTAATATGTAATTAGCATTATTTGCTACATGGCCAGTGCTGGGGAATACTCCTTTGGACTGTACTTGTTACTTGTTTCTGTAATTATATCCATTAAGTAGTCCTCACAGTTTCTGTGCTTTCTAATCTGACAGGTTGTAAAGCCTCAAAAACTGTGTCATGTTTTAATTTTTGTTTTTTAACTCCATCTTACAAACATGGTGCTTCATTGCTGTTAGTAAAACCCAAAACACCTTAATGTTTTTTTGTATGATATTGACCAAATAATTTTATCTGAGTATTTTTGCTTGGTTTCTTTGTATTAGTCACTGATAACATAAAACGAGACAGATGTTTCACAGATGTGGAGGAATAAGGGCTCATTAATAATTAAGATGTTCAGTTTCATAATTGCATAAATTACACAGATATGTACCTCATAAGGAATTATTTCTACCACACAGAACTGTAGAGAAGCAAGACTTTAAAAACAATTTTTTTCTTCTGTTATATTTTGCATATGCAAATTCTAACTGCAGACCTCTGTGTGCCTGTACATTATTTTTCTTTTCTGTTTATTTTCTTTTAACAGAAGCCCCTGAAATCTCTGGCTACTTTGATCATGTAATTTTGACAAGTAGCTGTTGTTTGTTCCCCCACTCCTCCAGGCCCACATTCTCTGCTGTCATATGTCACTACTGGTTGTGTCAATCACGCATCTCCACAACAAGTGCTGTTAGAGAAGAGCAGAGAGTGATAGTTAAAATGTCTAACCAATTTAAAAACATATGTTTAATACTATAACACTAAAGCCCACATAATTGTTGCAGCATTATAGATGTGTTTAAGACCAGCATGTGCATTCTAATCAAATTGCATACATAATGGAGATTTACAAAAAATTACATATATTCTGAAGCTTTTTGCAAAGTCTGTGTCTATTTCTTTTTTGATAAGTTTTGAAATTAGAATGTGGCCATTTTCTAAAGCTCAAAAATTTTCAGTAATATCTGGTGGATGGAAAAGAAATGAGAAGAAAAAAATACTTTGAGAAAGACAAATAGAGGAGCGTGAAGGACATTATGCTTACAAAGATAATACAATAATGGATTATTTTGCACTATTTTGCTGTAAAAAATTTCTACTAGGATTAGAAATTTTAGATGAAGAAAGAAATGTGTCATATTACCCCCCATAAATTAAGAAAAACTGGTTGTTCATCTCTTTTGCAAACTGGATGTACTGGTTTTTGCTGGGATAGAGTTAATTTTCTTCAGAGTACCTGGTATGGGTCCCTGTTTTGTATTTGTGCTGAAAACAGAGTTGATGACAGAGAGATGTTCTAGGTAGGTATTGCTGAACAGTATACTTACACAGAGCCAATGCCTTTTGTGCTTCTTACTCCACAGAACCAGCAAGTTGGCTGGGGGTGCACAAGAAGTCGACAAGGGTCACAGCCAGGAGAGACAGACAGACCCCAACTGACCAAAGGGATATTCCAGACCACATGGTGTCATGCTCAGCATATAAAGCTGGGGGAGGAAGAGGAAGGTGGGAGGGGGAGTGATGGCACTTTTTATTCCCAAGTCATTACTGCACATGATGGAGGCCTGCTTTCCTGGGGATGGTTGAACACCTGCCTGCCCCTGGAAAGTGGTGAATGAATTCCTTGTTGTGGTTTGCTTGCGTGTGCTGCTTTTGCTTTCCCTATTAAACTGTCTTTATCTCAACCCACAAGTTTTCTAACTCTTACCCTTCTGATTCTCTCCCCCATCCCACCACGGAGAAGTGAGTGAGTAGCTGCAAGCACCTGAGTTCCTGGTTGGGGGTTATGCCACAACCCTGGCAAACCTATAAAACTGCCAACAAAATCCTAATATTGGCACTAGAAACGCATATTACATTGATTTGCAGTAAAGCACAGCAAGGTAGCACTAAACTTTTGAGTGGTCTCTGCAGTATGTTTTCTTGTTTTGGGTGAATGGAACATACACAGCGGCTGTTGTAGTACATCACTAGAATTAGTTCCTTGGGATTAGCATAATGCTATTCTATGAATCCTCCTTTCCATTTTACGGCTTCTATGTGGCTGTTTGTTTATAGAAAATCCTATCAATCACCTGGATTCATTAGAAGTCTGCTTGAACAGCACAGTTCTGTATAATTTCCTTTACCATTATTTTTAAAACTGTGCATGGGAAAACAGAGTCTATGCAATTTTTTATTTGGTATAACACTGTCCTTTGAGAGGTAGACTAGATTTACATCAAGGCTGATTACACCAAGATGCAATCTAACTGCTAAAAAAAGTATGTAAAAGTATCCATGGTTTCCATTAAAAAGGGATCATTTTGATATAGGAAAGTTGTTTAGTCTGGGATAGCAGGGAAAAGATTTTGCTAATGCTATTCCAGAATAATGATATTCAGGCACTGCCTAACAACCCATTTCAACATAAAGGTTTGGAAACTCTAGAAAGACCTACTTCTGTAGATACAGATTTAAAAACAGCTTTGAAACTTTTTCCCATTAAAGTCAAGTCTACTGTGGGGAAAACTTTCCTTTTGCTCACCTTCTTTTCTTTCCTCTGCTCCTTGCCCATTCCTATCACTATATTAGGAATGTAATAAGCTGAAGAAAGCTTCTATATGCAACATTAAATAGGTCTTTTAGCTACTTGCACTGAAAGTTACATGGTTGTAGGAATTCAACTAACGTAAAACAGTCTTCAAATACCGAATACATAATTAACTATTTTCACATTGAAACAGGAAAGATGTTGTTCTTATGACTTTGTGGGGGAATTATTCCAAGTTGTTGGGGGTTTTTTTGGTTCTTTTTAATGTGTGTGAGGGAGTGAATCTGTGAGTTCACTATATCCAATGGGAAAATACAGTTAAAAGGGGCTAAAATGACATTTCAAGTTCTTAATTGGATCGTGGATTGATTCCTTAGAATAATCTTTCTTAAAGCTTTTTAATTTTCACTGCTCATTATGAGTTAGCTGCTTACCTTGGTATAATAGTTACTTGTTTTCCACAAATCTTCCAAACTTCACTTTCTTTCTCACTTTACTTTTATAGTTTCAACCTTTGGATATGTATTAAGTCATGTTCTTCTACATACTTTTTAAAAAAAGGCACTAAAGATAAATAGCATGTATTCCTTCTGCACTGTGCAAATATTCAAATCCTTTGACATAACTAAAGCCCCTATAAAATTTCAACTCCGTGGAAAAAATTCAGAAGTTTTCCCCCTCATTCAAAAACTTCAAACCATATTTGACGTTATCTTTCTAGTAGAAATTAAAACTAGAATAGGGTAATTAACCATGTGAATTGACCTCAGAGGATCAATATGAAGGTATGAATGGTATACTTGTAAATTTTTTTTTCTCTAAGATTTAGTGGAGAAAGAGCTCTCTGTCACTTATGGAGTCTGAATAGAAAAGCTAAGTATCTTGTTTTTTGTGTTTTAGTCAGTTTAATATATTTTAGTTTATTTTTTTAACGTATTTAATAAAATCCCTACTTTAGATAAGTTAGTATGTCAAAGTTCTTTTATATTGAAGTCTTTTGTTTCATCTGTATTTAACCTGTAGATGGAAAAACTATTACACAAATGGATCTATTCAAAACAGGGGTAATAATTATTGAAAAGTGCGGTGGTGTCCACTTGTCCAAGCACGGCTAGCCCTGGCATTGCTGCAAGCCAGTGGGACTTGGCAGCCGAGGAGCGCTAGCGTGACTAAGGCGCGGAGAAGAAAGGAGGGACTCTCCAGAGGTTAGAACGAACCAGGAGTTTATTGGGTCCGGGATGGAGCCCTCACCTCATGGCCAGTGCTTCAGGAGAGACAGCTCAGCCCTCAAGACGAGCCCTTATAAAGGAGGGTGGGACTTAGGGGAGGGTTCAACAGAGAGCCAGTGAGGTGTAGCGGGGGAATGGCTGATAACATAACAGGTAGATACATTAATAAATCATGGGGAAGTGGGAGGGGGAAGCCTGGATCCTGCCCAATCACTTGACACCTCTCTTAGAATCTTCCAAACTTAGGGAGAGGCCCCGGAGTGGCAGACAGGACCAGGGGGTTACATAACTTAGGACTGACAGTTAACTGTCATTAAGGGATAACTTAGGTAAGGACTAATCAGGGGACTGTAACTGGGGAAGGGTAGGGAGAAATCAAATACAAGTAACAAAAGGAGTATAGAGAGCAAACCAATTTACAATTAACTTTAACTTGTAGCTCAACATTAATCTAAGAAAAATGCACCCCCACAGAAAAGAAGTTGCTTAAAACTCTTCAATACTGATCCTAATGGATGAAACATACTATACACTGTTATTTTGCCCCAGTATTTTAGTGTCTTTTAGGTCATTCTATGCATATTCTGTGAGCCATGTACTGAGACATTGTTTGGAGTAATTTAGTTAGGGGAAGGACACGATGTTAGATATAACACATAATGCTTAGTTTTCTTCATGCTTGAGTGTGCTGCCCCAGTTTCTCTGCCTTTCTTATCATTCATTACTCATATTGAGATAGCATCTCTGAGGCATAGGTGCCCTTCTATGCACTGTGCAAAAATAGGAAAGAGAAGTTTCCTGCCTTGAGAAGGAAGGGAAGCTGCCTTGATTTTATTATTCTGAAAGTACTGAAGGGGAGTCTGAATAAGCAAGTGATGAAGGGGTTTAATCCTTTCTGCCCATTTACTGGTCACAGTGTAGGGTCATGCTCTCTTTGTGCCTCAGTTTCCAAAGCACACAAGTAGTTCAAGTTGAAATCTTTAGACCTGAGGCTTGTTTTCCAAACTCTATAATCAAACCAACCCATTGGAATTGAAGAAAAATACACACTGGTTCTTAAGACCCGAGATCTTTCCTAATTATATTTATGTCATGGAGCAGTGCAAATAGTGTTGGGTGGAACTGTGATCAGAACAGGAGAGTAAAAGCAACAGTTCTACCAGAATCTTATCAGAATACATGGTTTCTGTCAACCCCTCTAATATATACTTTAGGGCAGAATTTGTGATCGACAGCTTTCAAACATTTCCCATATTCACTGCATTAATCTTCTTACCTTGCATGCAAGAACAGCAGCTAAAAGAGCCTGTGATTATAAAACCTATTTGAGATTTCATCAGTAACTCCTGCCGTGATTTGTTGAGTTTCTATCAATCAAATATATATAAATTTAAGGGAAATTTATGAAATTTTTAAATAGCTCAGTGATACTGTGTATCTAGACAACACACTATTGCAAATATAACTGAAATTTCTTTATTGTTTTGAAAAGTTTTATTTGACTTTGGATAAGAAGAAAATAAATGCAGAGAGAAAAAAAGAATATTCTGTAATACCGGTTACACACTGATTCTGTATGAATTTCATTCAAAGAAAAGAAAGTTTATATGAATTATTGCAGTTTCCCTTTCCCTTCCCCTTCTCCTTCCCCATTTTCTCTGCAAACTCATTCCTTCTTTGGCATTTGTTGAACAGAGTTATTGCTGGTGAATCTGAGCTCTATTTCCCATTTTATTCATTGTAAAGAAGTGTTCAAATGGCCAGTCAGCCACCAAAAAATTGAAGTATCTGTTTTATTGACTATAATTTGCTAGCAGAATAAATTATAAATGATGTGAGCTTTAAAATCCTGGACAGGTGCTAAATGCCACAGAAAGTGATAGAAAATTAGCGTGAAAATACTCTTTATTCATATTTGAAGAAAGCATCTCTTTGAAATGAGGCTGAATGAAATATTGTGCAGTGAGATGACTGTAGTTTCTACTGGTTCACTGTTCTTTCGAAGTACATGCACTTAAATTGTGATACAACTTTATTTATTCTTCTGGGACACATTTGGCAAAAAGTATTTTGCAGGTCATCATTTGTTCTTTCCTTCTTTCTACCTAGTGAATAGCAGTTGTTGCCATTGTGACCCACCACAGCCTGGCTTTGCTTGGACCTCATCACCTCATCTACTCTCAGAGTTAAAAGTTCAGTGAAGAAGGCAGTCACTTTGCTGTAGACTTCACCACTTGTTGGTGAAAGTTGCCAGATTCCCTGGTGTGAGAACAGTGTTCTTTCCCTGATACACCAGACAAAGAGTGTGTCATTTGCCACAAGCTGGCATTAGTGACTGGTGTGACTGGTTTCCCTTACACAGGTTCCTATGTAAAAATGGTTACCTTCCTAACATGGGCTTAAGAAACTCTATCAATCCTTAGGTAAGGAATTGTGTCCATCTTTCTTAAACTTTGATGGATACCATTGTCTTCATGAGCAACTACCAATCTTTGTTGGAAAGATTGAGTGGGATTGTTCAGCCTGGATTACAGGAGATACCTTAAGGGCTTTCAGTGTATAAAAGGGGCTTATAAGTAGGATGGAGAAAGACTTTTTACCAAGGTCTCTAGTGATGAGGGGCAACAGTTATAAACTGAAGAGGGAAGGTTTAAATTGGGCATAAGGAAGAATTTTTTTAATGAGAAGAGTAGTGAGACCAGAGAAGTTGTGGATGCTCCATCTCTGGAAATGTTCAAGGTCAGGTTAGATGAGGCTTTGAATAACCTGGTCTAGTAAAAGACGTCCCTGCCCACGTCAGGAGGGTTGCACTAGGTGATCTTCATAGATTTCTTCTAATCCAAACAATTCTGTGATTCCATCACTAGTCTTCTGTCTTGCCATAGCCTTCAATCACGGACCATTCAACCAGCTTACAGTTTCCTTCAGTCATCTAATAGTTATATACGTTTACAGTGGAATCTCTTGTATTTGTAAAAGTCCAGGTAGCAATTTTTCTCTTTCTTTTCTCTTTCTTACTTTTTCATAACAAGTTATGCCAGCACATATTTAATCTACTAAGCACCAGTTCTGACTCAATGAGACCTGTGCATAACTCTTCCTCAAATGGACTCTCCAGCAAGTGCTTTACCTGTATCTTGCATTCATTTAAATGATGGTAACTGATGAACTGCAAGCCCTCAGTCTCACTAATTTTTTGATTCTCACTCTTTGCTATTCACTTCAGTCAGGTATGCACAGATTTACCTCTCCCATGCGTTTGCCCAGCTCAAAGGGCCTTATGGTTTTTCTGGAGGTGACTTCACTTTCTGTGTCTTACTCTACACTTTTAAGAAGTGCCTACATTAAAATACCTGTGATCATCTTGAGATGAATAAGTAATGCTTGAACAGCTTCCTTCAAGAGTGAAGTAACATTATTTAAACTTGAATGTAATTTACTGGAAGTACATGTATTTACACTTTGGAAGCAATTTTATTTCCCCAAAATAATTACCTATTACTGTCTATGAGTTTCAGGAAAATCAGAGTCTGAGAAATAAATCTAGCTTTGGATCAAATCAGGCACTTTTGAAAATGACATCAGTATCATCTAAGTGAGTTATCCACAGATCAGTTTAAACTGTAAGGACTTTTACATTTCTGAGCTGCAGGTTTTATTTTATGGCAAGTTATTATACTGTAAGTGCACAAGAGACAACATGATGTGTTTTCAAAGACTAATCTTGGCAGATGCTCAGAATTGAGATTACTTGTGAATTCAACAGAACATGTAGTTTGCTGTGCAATGCTATTGTTCGTGAACTGCCTTTCATTTTATTGAAAATATGCATATATATAACTCAAACACAGTTTTGAAAATTAAAACATGCCAAAAAACTGAACTGTTGCGCCAATTGTAAGCTAACAGATAATGACAAAGAAAAAAAAGTTGGTTCAGATAAATGGCAATAGCAGACAAAGCACTCTTCCTTCATTTTATTCAATGCATAAATTAATATTTTAAACATTCAATTAGTTCTAACCGCATGTCCTTATGTCATAACACAGCAGACGTACAGGTGGGTGAACCACTGTGCATATTACCACGGTGTAGATAAAGCAGTAGGGGATGTACTATTGTATTTCATTCATTCTACAGAGCATACATATTAAATAAATGATAATTAATCCAGATTGTCAGATAATTTAAATAGCAGTGTTCAAAATATTTGTGGGTTTTAAATACCATGTCAACAGGTGCAGTTTGCACAAACAAAATTACAAATGCCATTTTAATTTAAAAGAAGAATTTCCTTATACTATTTGTAGTGGTCTAAATGAAAACAATAAATTGGCTTAACTAAATGAAATAATGATGTCTGATATTGTTTTCTAAAATTCTTCTCTGAAGGATTTAGGCCTCGACTTACCAACCTGCGCCTCTTGCGCCACATCACTAAAAATGGGATGATGACCTGATTAGACAGCTTTCTTTTCATTATTTTCAACATTTTATAACAACCTTGAAGAAAATTAGAAATGTCTAACAGGGTTCTATAAATTTCCTACTTCCTTTTCTCAAAATACCTTAAGATGATTGCAATTACAGTGTCTTATGTACTGGTCACACATTTACTACCCAACAATTTTCTGGGTAATTTAGTGGACTATTAGTGAAATGATAAACATCACCTGTAACCACCTCTGAGCTCATGGCTTATAATGGGGAGCCCTTCAAATTTTTGTTCACCAATGACAACAGCCTCCTGCATTGTATTTCACGTTTTAGAGCTTTTAAAATCTGGCTTTCAATTTCATCATTTAAATATTATTATTTAAATAAGCTGATATATATTATTTTAATGTAACAAATTTTTTCTCCTGCTGCCAAAGAAGCCAGACTGGTAAAGAGATAGGATACAGGCAAATGAATTGAATAAATTATCTGAGAGATGTGGATATTTTTAAAGGACTTGGTACTTTCTTTGCTTACTTTACTTTCTAGAGCATGATAAAAATAGTTCTGTGAAAAAAACAAGAAAACTCACTTTTCAAAGACATTAATGAATTTCAAAGGTAGAGTGAGTCAGAAAAAGTGGAGTTTTATTAACTGAAAAAGCAGGGAAGATTTGGGTTATAAATTGCTTCATGAGCCAATCCAATGTAGTTCATGTAGAAAAAACCAAAACATCAAAAACCAACACTTCTTTTAATGGGAAAGTTAAGCCAGCTCTGCTATATTACTTATTCATAAGTAAACAAAGGCTGTGAAACTATTCTTGTGAATGTTACAGGATGCCTGCCTTTGTATTGCCACCTCTAGTTTGGAGAAACTCCTTTTGTCACAATCAGAAAAATATAAAAAAAGGGAGTAAGGTTTGTGAGCAACCTGGAGAGCCGTCAACAACTAAGCCTTAGCCATCAGAAGTGGCTAAAATATAGATGAACTTCTTCCAGCCTGGGAAGAAGCATAGCAGATGGCAAAGAAAGCAGCATGCAGAACATTTGAGAGGGAGGGTTTAGAAACAAGGGCTGAGATGAAGATGAATTTTTTAAATTTTATTTTTAAAGTAATGCTGAGGTGTTAGAGCATGATCAAAAAAAGGATGTAAAAGTGAAGAACATTTGTGGTTTACTGATTAGATGGAATAAATTACACAGTCAAAGTAATGATAGAAAGCTTATAGCACCATAAGATTTAATGTTTCTGAAAGCTCAATAAAAAGAAGTCAAACATTTCTCAAGGACAAATAGGCAGTATTCCAGGTGCATGTAAACCACCAAGACAAACTTCTCCTTTCCAGAGGCAGATACTGAAGTGACTCAGTATCTTTCTTTTGACTAGGAGGCTCTGGAGAAAATCCTATAGTGAACTAAAGAATAGCTTTTTTCTTTTTTTTCCCTCTCATTTTTTCCTTAAAACTTATAAAATGAAAACTTGGAACTCTCTTAGACTCACAGACATTTCTCTGGAATTTGAACATCTATTGCTGCCAGAATATTAAAAATTTTAGCTTGGATAAAATGAAAAGTAAAACTCGGTGATATATATGACAGTTCTTCCAAGGTCGCATTAGTAGTAAAGATATTCAGAGAAATTCTAGAACTCACTCTACAATAACCTGAATCAGAAACTTAAGGATTCAAATACAACATCTGAGAAGGCCACTATGAGATGAAAATAGGAACAGGATTGCATTCCTGGGTTTTTCACAAACAGGACATTTGGCTTTCAGCAGATAGCCTAATGTTTTAGGAAAACCAAGCCTTTTACAACTCCTTCTGATGGTCCCTTTGAAATTGTGAGAGAGCACAAATCCCATTGGCATCTTCATTTATAAAAATATCTGGGAGTATTCATTGCATGTCTTCAGGCTCTGCATATTTTGCCAAATTTTTGACTTCAAAAGAAAATATCTGGATATGGACTAAATAAGACCTGCAGGATTTGGCATATAATGAAAGCTTTAAGCAGTTAAAGTGAAGAATATATTGAGTACAATTTTGCTTGAATTTCCACCTAAAAATAAAATTGTGACATTTTCAGATATATTTTATTTGGGTCACAGTGTCTGCAAATTCATTTGACAGATTATAGCCCAAGGAGAACTGTAACCAGGCAGGAAATCATGAACAAGCCTTTTTCTTCTGACAGGGGCCATGTATGTTGTTTCAGAAAACACCAAATCTCAACCATCTTTGTTATTAAGATAGACTTTTTTCCTTAGCCCTCAACTTGTTCTAGCATTTTTCTGTCCTAGGTTGAGGTATATAAAGCTTACAGGTCTCTACGTCACCTGGTTATTGGTTTTTTTGAGACAATAGATTGAAACAAGCTAAGGATGACTCATTGTCCTCTTTTAAATGCCTAAGGGGAGATGACAGGTCTCTGTAGATACTGATAATTCTCCACAGACAGTGAAGAACCCTGGAGTGATTAGCTCAAGCATGCATGCCTAGTGGATGATCAGAAACCAAGGCAGATTAATCCTAGCCTTATTTGTTGGCAGTCCCTAGAAGTCTTGACATCCCTATATCTCAGTGAATAATTTAAGATAGGAAATGTATTCAATTAATTTAATCTGTCTCACATTTCTAATCATAAGCAGTCTTTTATGTTCTACTCTTAAAAAAAAAAGGTAATTTAGAAAGTATTACTCAGTCTATACATGCAACATGATTTTCTGGTGTATAAAATTTTCTGGTGTATCAATTAATTTTTATTGGATATTAAAGTCATTTGGTGTTATTACCTTACTAATTTCCTCAAAAAATTCAGGTGTTTATTTTCCCTATTCATTTTCTGAATGTAAAGTATTTCTGCAGAATATCCTTTGAAGACAAAAAAGGTAAAGGCAAGTTCAGCTGGAACATGGAGTCTTTCTTTCACTCTTTATGGGAGTAGAAAGATGTTTTAAGATATTTTATTTCTCACTGTTCTACTCTGATTTGATTGGTAATATATTCAATTATTTCTCCCAAGCCAAGACTATTTTGCCTGCAAAGTTTTTTGGTAATTCTCCCTGCTCTTATCTTGATCCACAAGCCTTCATTGGTAATTTTCTCCCCTGTTCAGCTGGGGAGGAGGGTGTATTTGGCGGAAACCGGTTATCCAGGCAGGGTCAACTCCACACAATATATTACATGTATACATATATTCATAACTGTTTTCTCCCCTCCATGGTCTTTTTTAAATCCTTTTTGCTGACTGTTGAAATATTAGGGAAACTCCACAAAATAATTCCACAGCTTCCTTGAGCTCATTTTCTTGAAACTGAGCTCTTCCACTCTGGTTGGGAATTTGGCCACCTGACATGTTATTTATTAGAACAATTTTGATTGGAGTCTAGTTTTGATGTCCCAGATATTTTCTTGTCCAGAAAATCATGTTGCATGTATAGACTAAGCAATACTTTCTAAATTACCTTTTTTTTTAAAGATTTTTTTTAGTAGACAAATTATTTTCACCAGAGTAATAAAATATATTTAGAAAAACTATCCAATTAATGAACCTCCACAAAATAAGAGGTCAAGTAAGCGGTACTGTTTAGTTTGGCAAAATATATATCAACCTTAAAATGAAATTAGAAAGTGGGAATATTTTGTGCACATCTAAACCCTTCATGTTATGTTACATTGTTTTAATTCATTTTTGAAGAGACACATATTTTGAGGGCCTGTTTGATTCTGTTTGTTTGCAAATGAAATATTAGTATTTAACTCTATTGTATTTTAAGTGGCTTATGTGGTTATTGTTGTCAGCATCAGCCTTATTCCTTTAAGCTGATGCTGTGATATTGTGTTCCATATTTCCTCTGGTGTTTTGATAAATGTTAAGGGAGTACTGCAGAGAGAAAGTGCAATTATTGCTCAGGAAGAAAAGAAAATGTGACTATGTAGACGGTCAATGTGTTTATATTGTACTGTAAGTCAGCAGTGCTTCTGGATCAAAGATCAACTCAGTGACATGCCTGTATGGAATTGCTTGAAAGCCTCTGCAATTCCACTTTGTTTCATTTTGGGCTTTTACCCTTTAAAACACTTGTTGGCCAGTTACTTTGATACTTTATTTGTTTTATTTTATTTTATTTTATTTGTACTTTTATTGACACTTTTCATGGATAGAGGCAACCTTAATTAAAGTACTTCATGAGCTCTAATCAACTCGGATGAGTAAAAGTAAGACAAAGGTAGGGCTTGAAGGGACAACAGAAACCATTTTCTATTTAGTCCAACTCTTTATTGAAATAGGATCAGGTGCACTGCTGTTGTCTCTGACACAAGTCTCTCTAGGTTGTTCTGTAAAGCCTGCAATGAAAGAGATTCTGCAGTGTCCCTAAGAACATTTTTCCAGTGTTTTACAATACCCATATGGCAGTAAAAATTATATTAGAAAAATGTCATCAATGGAAAGGATACAGAACATGAAAGCTCTTTCAAGGGCCAAAGTAACTTTGCCCAGTGGATACTCTTATAGTTTCAGCCATAAAGCGAAAAGCAAAAAAAAAACTCCAAACCCCCCCCTTTATTGAAATGACATATATAAAGAAATATACAATGAAATGTAACTCCGCAGGAGATGACTTTGCAAGGAATACAAGACAAATATATGCAATTGTACTTTATTTGGCCAGAAATAGTGAAGTCAAGTTCTTAGAACTAGTTTTTCATCTGAAATATCATCCTTATAACTGCGGAGTGCCCCTTAAAAGCAGAGACCCTGATTCAGTGTTGAATCAGAGGAGAAAATATTGCCTACTAAATCACTAGTACTATTTCTTGTACCATCTAGCTTTTTTGTGGAAGCTTTCCACTTGAACTGACCTCAACCTTTCTGCTGCGGTGTCAGTGTCTTTTTGCCTGGGCCAGCCCTGGCACCATGGCAGGAAGGGGCACGGCTCAGTAGCTGAATGAACCTTGCCCATCCCGTGGGTTCTGGTTTGCCTGCAGAAGTGAAGTGATGACAGCAGGAAAGAAGGAGAGAGTCTGCTCAGGGGTCAGCCACTGGCTTTATTCACCCCACAGTGAGGGTGACCTCAGCTCAGGGTGTCTGCCTCAGCACAGACCCCTTTCCAGCTGGAGCTCCAAGTAGACCAAGAGAGCAAGAGAGGCAGGGCACCTGAAAGTTACATCTTATATTTGAGGGAGGAACTTGGGGACGGGTTTAACTGAGGACAAATCAGGGATCATGTGGGTGTGTCTCTGCAGGTAAATGACACATATTGTAACAACTCAATAACTCAGGTGGGGAGACAGCCAGAGTCTTGTCCAATCACTTGATGCCCTCCCTGGAACATTCTAGACTTCTGGGAGAGGCTTCAAAGTGATAGACAAGACCCAGGGGCTGTATAACTTATGATTGATGCATAACAAGGGTTGGGGTAAAACCCAGAAGGCTTAAACATGGGTGACATGGGACAAACCATTACAACTTATAAAAAACAATATAAAACAAGGAACAAATACATACATAAAAACTGATAAAACCAAAAACACATCACTACACCTTTCTAAGCAACAAACACCAGTCAAGGAAGTAGTAAAGCCAATGCAAGTAGAGGCCTTGTGAATATAAATTCACATAAATCACAATAATTAACTGCAATTAAATATTTGTTAATGATTATCAATATTGTAATTCATTATCCACAGAAATGTTTGGAAATAATTGTGTTAATTATTTACTTCTGTGAATTTGAGGCAAAATTCAAAATCATCGTAAAACAACTTTCCCTCTTGTATCTGTTTTTGACAGGTATGAGACACAGTATTGAAGGTGACAGGTAACTGACTAGTTGGCCTGGAGATTTGGAACAGATCCAGAAACACTATGGTGGTTTCTAAAATAAGCAGGGTTGAAAATTTGTTGCTTAAATTTAGGGGGTCATGCAAACTATCTAAATTATAGTCTCTTCACAAAAGGTTTGGAAAAATGCTGTGAATTTGAAATATTAAGTACTTAGAAGTGGGAGTTTGGTGTTGGGGCCAAATCCTATCAAGTTCATGACTTGTATCTGAACTAGTATTTAGGTCAGCTATTTTCCTGTAAAAGAAGCAGGAGGAGGTCAACTCTTCTAATATCTTTCATTGTCCTGATGTTTTTTCTCCAGTTAAGTTCCACTTAAGCTCCCAGTTTTCTGGAAAAAGCTTTGCCTTTTGATGCCAGTGTTAACTGTCTAACATTTAGAAACTCTGTGATTTTAACTATAGTGTGATTTCTTCTTGACTAGTAGAGCTCTCTAGCAATCAAATGTACTCAGCACATTCAACTTAGTGGATGTCTGACGTATGTAACTTTGACATGCATTAGAGACAAATTTTAAAAGCACATTTGCAACCCTTTGAATAATGTTCAGACACATAATTTTTAGGAGATAGGAAGCCAAAAGTTGAAACTACCTTCAAATATCACTCTAGCTGGATTAAAAGGAATTCTAATGTTCCATAGTTATTCTACAATTGAAACTGGATGACCTAGAATCCCTGTCTATAATTTCATACTGATGGACAGTCTTTTTTTTTCAAGATTCTTAGTATTGCCTGATTTATATGAGATTAACCACTCTTAGCATTTTTTTCTACTTTTTCTAGTATTCATAGAGTTATTTAAATATAAAAATCACCTATTAAAACGGAATACCAGTTAAAGTTGTTTATGGAACTTGCAGTTTTTGATGAGTTATTAATGATAGTTTAACATTTAAAATATTGATTTGAGCTTTTAAAATACTTTATAGGAGACAATGTTTTTTGTATATTAATGTCTTAAACCTTTCCCAGATTTTAGGATATTGAAAGTAAGTGCTGATACTGAGGAAGTCTTTATTTTTGTCTCAAAAAAATATGTTTCAGTGTGTGCTTTGAAAGAGCATAAATATATAGAGCATTCTTTACTTTCCTTGACATTGCACAGTTTGTATGTCTTTTCAACAGAGAGTATAAATAAACATATCATAAATTCGAATGCATTTTAACTTGAAATATTGTGATATTCAAACACAGATTTCTGATGTATCATGTCTTCAATTTACATATTAGACATCCCCTGTCACTATGAAATTGATCTACTGATGTAATAATAAAGTATGGACAAAGTTTACTGTAGGGAGTTAAGGAGATTAAATTTCCTTTTTGAATCAATACAGTTTTCAGTTCCACAGTATTTGGACAAGAATACCAATATGCCTTTGACTACTTTTATGCATTGCAGAGGCCACAGAGGCTGAAACATACAAGAAATACTGAGTCAGGTTTTCTAGCCTAAAGATTAGCGCTCACACTGAAGCTTTTCAATACAACACTAGTAGGATTGCTGGACACCCACAAAGCTGTTTGTTTTAAATCTCAAACAGCAGAGCAAGCCCCAGTTCTGCCTTTCCTTTGAATTCTTCCACTGTTATCTCTTCATGTGTGGAAGTCAGCTGGCTGAGTTGCTTTAGACTCCAAACCTCAGTTGCCACAGATACCACCATGACTTAACCACATGTATTCTCTCCAACAGTTTCCAATTTTCAGTGCTCTGTTTTAGAAAGTGCCTGTTCAGGACCTCGTGGAATAAGACAGAATGTGCTCTTCTATGTCTGCTGACCTGGACACAATTTAAGAGGAATGAAATAATCCAGAGTTATGAAAGAGTGCTCTGTTGCCTTAGGTTGCTCTGTCTGCCATAGATTTTCTAATGTCAGTATTGTCCTCTTAGGAATCCTGGCACACATAATTTTATTTTTTTGTTCTTTTTCATGCTAGAAAGATAGAACTGATTTTCTAGAACAATATGTAGTGTTTATAGCATTGAAGCAAAATTTACTGTATGGACACATACTTTTTCCTCAGATTTACATTTTCTCATAGTGATACAATTATTCTGTTTACTGATATGAAGCACTTTTGGAAAGGACTGTACTTACCAAAGTGTGACAACATGTTTATGAAGTTTCCCCACTTTTTCACATATGGCAGTTGTATATGAAACTTCACAAGATCAATCTTTTGACGCATGACATTTCTCCTCCACTTTCCATCTTACATGACAATGAGTATAGTTTTGGCAGTTTTAAACCTAATGAATGCTGTTTCGTATTTATTGTGCATTGATACTAGAGTTTATATTGGAAAAGACTCAACAGAATGAATTTTCCCTCTGGATATCATACTAGAATTGTAGATAATTTCAAAGAAATGAGAAAATATGCTATTTTCTTCAATGCCCCAGCATTTATAGCAATACTATTTTTTTTGTTGTTGTTGGACTCTCACAGTCAGCCCATGGAAAAAAAAATTAGGTTCATATTACCCTCTCTTTGTTGATATACTGTACTTTCAGTTTCCATTTTTATCCTGTCAATTTAGATCTATTTTGTTAAAACCTAAATCATAATTTGGTTTATATTGCTCAGTTTAGTTTACCTATTCTAGACATATTTTAAAGAATTTTATTCTCTAACTTCATTTGATAACTTTATCTGGACTTGAAATTATGGATCACTTGGATTATTCCCTCTCAGGATGAAAAATTATTACTTGCTACATATATCTGGGTGCATGGGGTTTGTGCTTATGTTCCTTTGGAGGGTTGTTCCTTCTAAATTCCTTTGAAGACTGAATATGTTACAAAGCCAGGAGGAAGGAAGGCCAGCTCAATCTCAGGCTTCTTTTCAGTTTATTTCATTCACTAAGACAGAACAAGACTGTAGAGGCCCTACTTTTGTTTCAGAGTATTGTAAGAGTAATTGGATTTATACCTGTAGTATTAATTATATGTCTTGACCTTTTTTTTTTGAGACTATGTAAAAATTAAGCTCTTTTACCTTGAGCTGAAATTGTGATTTATGCTGCCAAGGTAATGCACCAGAAGTGTTTCCATGATCAAAGCAGAATCAACACCTCATAAAGAATCTAAAAAGAACAATGTAGAACTAAATCTTTCCTATCTTACCAGAGAAAATAGATGCTTCTGTGAGAGTTGTTAGGGAAGTTTAATACTAAGCAGAAAGCTGAAGACCATGCCAGAATTTAGGGCTTTACACCTGACCACTCAGGATGGATGGAGGGATGGAAGGGGTCCTTGCATCTCTTGTAACCACAGGGATGATACAGGCTGGATGTCTTCTTATATGTATGATGTAATCTGGAAATATTGGATCTCTTTGTGTAAGAAGGAAAGGAATACATTTCTGACACCTTGAGGCCCCTTGTCACAAAAAAAAAAGTACAGAGGAGAGGACTTAGGTGAAGACTCTCTGGGAAAACCAAAGGATGTGTATTCTCTATGTATCCTTTGCTTGTGTGTCCACCTTTTTTTCCTCCACATTTCCACTGGAAGTGTCAGAGCACTCTTACCTATTTCCCTGTAGAAAAAAATTAATACATTCAGGTACATCATGTACATGTGCTCACACAATTTTTCCCTCTCATTTCTAACTTTACCCTCCCATAAACACTTGTACTCTCATTTGTCTTCCCCACTTATTTTCTCTGATTCATCCGTATCATGTTAATTTTGCCAGAAAAGCAAAAGGCAGGGATCTCCATCAAAAGGTTGTGGAATATGTCTCATTCAGAGTTATCAGATTGTAAAAAATGTCATCTCACTGTGACTTGAGTCTGTACTGGCATCTAGGTCAAACCAACTTCATTTAGAATTAAAATATCTTTGGTAATTGGTTTTTGATTTAGAATCTTCTCCACCTGAAAAACAGGATTATTTAATCACTCATTCTCCTTCCTGTTTATTAGGTGTTTCACAGGGTAGTTATTCATCAGATCATGAATCTGAGGAGTTCTTCTTTGTGTATGCATTTGGAAAAATACTGAGTCAGTCCGCATGATCCTGACCATACTTTTCACTTTTCATCACAAAATTTACCAGTGTTGTAAATGCAGATTTTATAACTGAGGCCATTCATTGTCAGGTACAGTTAGGGTTGGTTTTAAGAAAGTTTAGTACTTTGGTTTGTGCTCTTTCTCTGCAACCCTAAATTTTGGAAAACTAACATTTTAAAAATGTGAGTCATCTAATGAAATATGGATGCCTAATCTAGGATGAAACCAACTGTTCTCTAAAAGTTAATCCTTGTCTTTCAATTGAATATAAAAAGAACTGAAGATGTCTAGTTCAAATGTACATATTTATCATGTGAGCTTTCACATTCAGCCAGATGAATTCACAGTTGTGGCGACTGTCTACATTTGAGAAAGTGATTTAGATTTTGTACTGTCAAATATCATTTGACTCCCACAGGTATGTGAAATTGGTAGGCATTTCCCCTTTGTAATGCTACAGCATTATTAGTTATTTCTTTACTAATATATATATATATATATATATATATATATATATATCTCAGAAATTTCAGAAATAAAGTGGAAAACCTGTGTCTTACTTTGCCAAAATCAATTTTTTATCATGAGGAAAGGAACCAATCACCTTTTTGCTCTAACTCATCCCTTCCTGATTACAATAATGTCCAGTTTCAATGTGATGGTAAGAGCATGAGCAAAACAGCAGCAAGCTGTTGAAAATGAAGAAAAATAAGTAGTTCTTCATCTAGCATGTATTTAAACTGGCAGATTTTTTTACCACAAAATGCGGTGAAGACCAAAATTATAAATATGTTCAAATACATAGAATTAAAAAAAAAAAAAAGGGGGATTCAAACAAAGCTTAGACACATTAACAAATTTGAAGTTCATTAAAGGTTATTAGACACAGGGAGGTGGATATTGGGCTAATGATGTGGACAATTGAAGCTCTGAAATCCCGGAGCTGTAGTTTGTTAAAAGTTGGGAGAGCTATCATTTACACTTGCTTTTTAAAAAAGTTTTGCTCTGACCATTGTTCTACTTAATGTGTAAGGAAAGTGTTTTATTTGAGAATATTCTCTAACTCAGAGTTCTCCAAATGAAGGTGACATGGACATTAGAACCACGTAAATTCAGCTGTAAGAAGAAAAAGAGATCAAGGTGAGGACAGAAGTTCATAAATCGTCAGGGAGTACATGCAAAGCACTCTGATAGTTCAAGTGCTATTGAAAGACATTTAAAGAACAATGCAATCAACATGCACAGTCAACATATGTTCACAAAGGGAAAGTCATAGAATACTCTGAATCGTAGGACATCTCTGCTGAAAAGGACCCAACAGAATCATTGGAGTCCAGCTCCTGATGTCCTGCCTAGCTGATTTCATATCCTTTTATGACAAGGTCACTCATTTAGTGAGTAAAGGAAAGACAGTGGATATAGTTTTTCTGGATTTTAATAAGACTTTTGATTCTGTTTCTCACAGGAACATTCTGAACAAGTTGTCCTACTCTGAGATGAAGAACTACATGGTCTGTTGGGTGAAGAACTGTGTGAATTGCAGGGCTCAGAGTGTTGTAGCAAATAGGGCTGCATCTAGCTGGAGACCAGCAGTGTTTCCCAAGGCTCAATTCTAGTCCCAGGCCTGTTCAATACATGTATGAGTTATCTGCATGCAGATGGAATGCACTGTTAACAAGTTTGCTGCTGATCCCAACTGGGAGGCGCTGTTGACACTTGTGATGGACAGGAGGCCTTGCAGAAGGATATGGATGATTGGAACACTGAGCCATCACCCATAGGATGAAATCTAAGAAGCCAAAATGCTGGATTCTGCACCTAGGATGGAATAATGCTAGGCACATATATATGCTGGGAGAAGTGCAGATGGGAAGCATCCTAAGAAAGGGATCTGAGGGTGATGGTTGACATCAGGTTAAATATGAACCAGAAATGTGCTCTGGCAGTTAAGAGAGCAAATCACATCCTGGGGCATATCAAGCACAGCATCACTAGGCAATCAGGATTACCCTGCTGTATTCAGCATGGTGTGGCATCATTTGGAGTGCTGTGTGCAGTTATGCTCCCCACAATTTAAGAAGAATGTGAAGGTCCTCGAGCATGTCCATGAGAAGGCACCAAACCTGGTGAAAGGGCTGGCAGGAATGTCCTGTGAGGAGTGGCTAAATACTTTGGGGTTTTCAACTTTGGAGAAAAGGAGGCTGAGGGGTGATCACATTGCTCTCTACTGTTTCCCGAGAAAGTGAAATGAAGAGGGAAGTGCAGATCTCTTCTCCCAGGTATCCAGAGACTGAACATGTGGAATGGCTGAAAGCTGCATCAGGAGAAGACAATGTAATTTTATGTTGTCATAGTTCTGTCATTCCAAGCTGAACTTTGTGACCTAATCTTAGAGCTAAAATGATTATGTGGGTCTAAGTGGTCTACTCATCCAATACACTTTGTCTGTCTTAGCTTTCTCCTCTCCAATTTTTGCTGACCATTGCCATGACAGACATAAAAAATGGCAAAGCAGGAAAGCATCTATTTATTTATGTAATGCTGTAAAGACTTCTTATGGAAGCCTAGTTTGCCACCTTCATAAAAATGTGTATCAGTGCTATCGGCAGGAGGATTTTTAATTTTTTTTTAATATATTATGTGAAAAATATTCTCCTTTCTAAGTGTTGGAGGTCTTAACAGTGTGTTGTCAAATGCTACTGTAGAAGGAAGTTGAGCAAATATAATTTTCCACAAGGGTAATGAGATCTGATTAACAAAGTTGCAAAGCTGCCACCAGGAAGCCAAAGGAAAAACTGTAGAAAAATTGATTTCATGTCTGTGTTCCTACCTGCTGTTGACTGGGTTAGGCTCTGGTCTTGTAATTGACTTTGGTGACATAATTTAATTACAGAAGTTCATTCTTTCTGGATAGCACCATCCTTGGAGCAACATACTAATACATCATCAGCTGTTGATGATCACTAATGATGAATCACACTAATATATCATTATCTCTGTCACACAGGTGGATTTGCAGATTAATTTAATCAGAGAGGTTACCTGTGCTGCTGATGTATTACTCAATAGATAATTTTGGTAAAAATGGGTCTTACGTAATTTTTAATTCAAATGTTATTTCATTTACCTAAAGTTTAATTAGTATACCTTCAAATTATATAACCGGCTGACCAAAGCAAGCATTCTCCTGGAAAATGTGGACAAATGTAATGAACCAGGATTGCCCTATATAGTTAAGATGAAAAATTGTCTTAAACTACACAAGTTATAACTGTGAAAGCTGTGAGATTCAATGCTTCTTAAAAGTATTGTGGCACTTTAAAAAAAATGTTAGAACCATGCTGACTGATAGTATTAATTAGAACCACAAAAGAAGGTAAAACTCTGTAATACAAATACAAAAATTTTGCAGTGAAAATGAATTCTTACCACTACAATTTCCTTTACATTTTTTAACTGTGATTGCTTGAGGAAATTTTAGAAAAGCGAAGAAAACTACTTGTTTTCTTAAACTTTTTCCTCATGCTTCCTATATATCTTATGGAAGAAGGAAATTTTAAAGTTTGGCGAAAGATTACTTAATTAATAGGATCGTTTTCTATTAGCTTATTTTTTATGCACCCTTGTCGAAGTCCAGGGCATTCCTTTAGTTGCCCTGGATGGTCACAGACCTCAGCAGAGAGGCCTGGGACCCAAGAAAAAGAGTTTGAATCCTGGACAGGGGAATCTGTCCAGGGGGATTGCCTGGCACAGAGCCCAGGAAGACACAGGCTTTGATTTTAGTCCATGGAAAAAGTTTCTAACATTGAGAGAAGAATTACAAGTCACAAAGGTGTGAAAATAGTAGCTTAGCACAGCACAGGGTGAAAAATTTTGTAGTTTTAGGATTCTTAGCATAGAGGTAAATGGGGGACAAGATGGAGGATTTAGGGTGTTGCCCTAAGTTCTTCTCCTTCTTCCTCGTCCTCCATCTTCTGATGTGACGTGGGCACAAAGTAGTGTAAGGAGATTGGGTCAAAGTAGAAATGCCCTTTTTAGTATAGATAATAGGCATTGGCACAGAATTGTAAATAATAGACACGTAACTATCTGTATAAGAGGCAGCGACCTCCCATCACGGGGGGAGTCACCCTGTGTCTGAGCTGCTGTGAACATCTCGGCCGGGCACAGAGAAATTTGTAAGATAAGAAATAATAAACACGAGAGAAACCGAGAAACCAAGAAACAACAAGATCTGAGACTCCTCTTCATTCGCATGCCGAGCTGAAAGGCTTCAGAGAGACGGAGAGCAGAAAAAAACCAGCCTGAACCGCCACCACCACCAGAACCACCAACCTAAATCACGGAGAGAGAAAACCCTAAAAAACCCGAGACACCCTCATCAAGAGGGACTCATTAACTTTCATCTCACCAGTTAAAGTACATCTTTTCCAGACAGGTGTTAGTTTTGCTGAACTCCATTATCATGGTACAATGCATCCCTGATACCTCCACATCTTAAGTGTTGTGTCCAGTTCTAGCCATCCCCTCTTCTAAGAGAAAACCAGAAAAAGGAAGAGAGAAGAAGGTCAGCTTTATGAAAACTTCTGTATGGGGAAAGTCTTGACCACACTTATAAGGACATCTAGAATGGAAGGAGTGTTTGAAAAGCTGATAATAAAATTATCTAATTTTTTTTTCCAAAGAAGAGAAAAAATTAAATTCTCAAGAACTACGTTTAAAACAAAGATAGAAAATTATACTTTTCCTTACAACATAGTTCAGTCATATCCTTCCATGATAAAATCACCCACCTAGAACTGGAACTGAACACCACAGAATGCTGTGGAGACCCAAAACTTCAAACCATAGAGGAGTTCACAAAAGCCTTAAACAAACTGAAACTGAATTCAGGTTTTGGCTCCAGAAGTCTCTGATCTACTAGGTTTTGGGCAACAAGAAGAATTTATTCTACCCATATGTATCTTCTTTCTTTAAGTATCTGCTGTATTAAGGTTACGTGACTGAGACTACCAGACTTTTAATCAGACCTAGTAGCAACATTCTCCAATAACACAAGATTTTTAACTGTGCAGCCTTTGCCTTATACAGACACTTGTGGAATTAAGCAACAAGGGATCAAGCCTGACAACAATTATGTTTTGTCTAGTTCTATTCATAAATACCAGGACACCAACTCAGAAGTTGAGCTTAGCTTTTGTCTCTGCTTTGTAATTTATTCTATATTGTTTAATTGGCATGTAGTGGTATGTGTCATCATTCTCTGCAATAGTATTATTCCAATACTGCTTTAGATACATTAATTCCAATATTAGGAAGAGAATCATGTCTCTATCTCAGAGAAGACATTTATTTCTAAATGTGGATTCTGTGAGAGAATGAACTGGTGACCAAAATACACATGATCTCTAACCATCCAGATTAGCCTTCTTGTAAAGTTTCAGCTCTTGGGTAGAGTAAGAGTTTGAAACAGCTCATATATAATCCATTAGTCGCTTAAAAGTCTTAATATATGATAATTAAAGCTAATGATAATAATACCTAACAGGAAAAAACTTGAATTTTGATAACTGATAGTTAAGATTAAAAGGATCTGACTTTCTTAGCTTCAGCTGACACATAATTTAAGGAAAATAAAGCGAATCCACATCTGATGCATAAAAGTACACTGATAAAGAAGCTGTAGCAGCAGAGAAAGAAACACACATCACTGGCCTTATCTCACCTGTATCTCCTGAAGTTTAACTTAATTTGGCTTAATTAGTGTTTCTTTTGCACTGAATGACAAGTATTTATTTCAGGAAGCCATTACTCCTGCTTGAAGACAAGTAGTATAACTGATTCTTTGAAAACTGGAATATCTGTTAATACAGAAAGAACTAGGCTACCAGTCTAGGCAGGCAAACTATTTTTTTCATGGCTAAAATTAGGTAAAATAGATCACACTGTTTGGCTGGTAAACTTGCACATTCTTGATAACTAACTGAAGGGGCCTAAAGACACATGTCTGCATGGGAGCTAAATGACAAAACCCAGGAGATTCTGTCAATACAGGAAGTATAACTGAATGAGAAGCTAAATATAAACGTGGTTTTTTAGAGTGAACTTGATAGCTCTTCAGGATTGCAGAAGGTTCATTGACTAGAGGTTGCTTTTCAAGACCCAAAATGGGAACTTAGAGCTCTGTGTTACATGCAGACACCTGTACATAGACCTCTGCTTTAAGCTGTCTGCAATCAGAATTAACTCTTACAAATGGGACCAATTCATCTGCTGAAATACAGACCCCTACTGGCATTGGAGACATCCCAAGGTGTCCTCCACACCAGTCTGTCATACACAGAGCAGGATCTAAAGGAGGTCCTTGGCCTTCTGGAACAGCAGCTGGATATTAAGGGATTATATGTCAAAAAACACAGTAAAAATCATAAGGAGGACTCTACTATCACCTGTTTCTGACTTTTTGGTGTGCGATATCTGTGAGAGATACAGATTCTGTTTTCATGAGCTCTAACTAATGCATATTAGCTTTGACTGTAAAGCAAACTGCAGACTGATGTCTTTTCTAAAACCAAAAAAATTTAATCATTTATTTACCTCCACTTTTTCAACTACGTCTCTCTTTCCTGCTGACTGGGCATTCTGAGCAAAATATATAAATGCAAAATGAACTGGATGAAAATGAAATTAAATTCTTTCTGGATACTTGATAGACTAGAGAAGTAGAAAATTCTGTTATTAAATTAAGCCTTGCTGAGTCTTGAGAACAGCTTTCCAAACATTTTAAACTGGAATGCTTTGGTAAGATTATAGGTCAGGGAAAGTCTTCCTGACTGGAGATCAGTAACCAGCTCTAGTATATGACTTCAGCTAAACTAAATAAAATAAGAAGGGATGTTGCAGAGCACTTTGGAATAATCTCAAAGAATATTACCCATTAGATAAACCCACATGTTTTTAAAATCCTTACCTTTTACTGAACATCTATCAAAGTTCCTCTTTTGTCAGGGAGCTGACTTCTTTGAGTAAAAGAAAATTAAGTTCTTTGCCTTTCTTCCCTTCATCTTGTAGAAGATTTTATGGTTTTATCTCATAAAGATAAAAAGATTAGAAGCCTTCATGCTTAAAAGCAAATTTCATTGAAACTCAGCAGAGTTTTTGGGTGTCTCCTTGTCATCCTGAAGATAAATCTCAAAGATTTTCTGATGAAGTCTAATATCCTGTTTGACATAGGAAAAAAGTGATTGAAAATGTATTTATAAAACCTTTACTACTACAATATACCACAAAGCCAATAAAAGGTACAAAATAGACTTAGGCATCTACTTGCTCTCTTTATCAGGAAGATCAAAATCTATTTAAAACTCTTTCTAAGGTAGATGGTTCTCCTTGCAGAAAGGCTCAGGAGGTTATAGAGAAGAAAAACTGTGACTCACAATGAATTTGATGAAGAGGTCTGTCTATCATTCACCACTGAGAAGTAACATATCCTCCATGTAACTCTTAGAGAATGCATTTTTCTTCAGAGTGACCACAGGCAGTCCCATCTTCCCTTCTGGTTTCCTCACAAGAAGGCTCCAACATACTAAATTTTGGGTTTTTTTTAAGAAGGGTTTCTGCATCACTGGTGATCAGAATAAAAGCAGATATTTTTGCAGCAGTAAGAGGTATTAAATATACTCCTCTGCCTTTCTATTTAGGTCTGTGTCCCCAAACAACTATTTTAAACAATATGTAGAAATGGGAAGTTAAACATCTTATGCTGGATGTTTCAAAGGAGGCACCTCTTTAAAGGTATCTGGAAACATAAAACCATAGAATCATTTAGGCTAGGGGATTAGACCTCTAAGATCATTCAGTCCAACCATTAACCTAGCACTGCCAAGTCCAAATCTAGTAGGAAACAGTTTGATCTGAGCATGTTACCGCTTCACTGTGGTATGTCAGCCTCATAACCTAGCAATGAAAAAACTTTTGTGTTCTAGAATCCTTAAAGGGATATCTTCTGTTGTAGGAGGTTGTCAGCAGAATCCTGACAAATTTTAGAAATCTACAGTGAAGAAACCTATATCTGAACAAGGAGGTCAAGCATTTGCATTGCAGAGTAAGTTTCATCCCAACATTCTCTTAATGACTGATTAAATTAATAAACTGATTTAAGAAAAAAGTCTCTTTGCTCAGTTGAGTGTGTAGTTGCATTACTAACACACCTACATCTTAGTGTGCTGGTATAGTTTGTGCACACTACTTTCCCATCCCATGGAAGGCACATGGTTTCATGGTTGGTTATTTTGGTTTGTTTTGCTTTGTTTTGGGGGAGTTGGGGTATTAGTTGGTTGGTTGGTTCATTTGGTTGGTTTTGATGGAAATTCTTCAAGCTATAACCAACTCTGAAGACAGTATTCACATCTTGGTGTTCTTCTGATTATGGAATATAGCTCTGATTAGACTTCTGTCCTAATTATATTATAGGAACAGAAATCCTTGAGGACCATCCAATAACAGAAGATGCCACAGAGTTAAAGTGACTAAATTAATCAACATTTTAATTAGATCTTAATGAGAAAGATTGTGTCATTTTTGGATGTAAAACTTAGCGTAACTCTTTAAGTTACTTGAAAACAATAACCCTTTAACATATAGATGATCTTTCTCTGAAGGGGGTTAATTGTTTAGTGTAGCCCAACTTGCAATATTCGTCATTTGAAGAATTTTGCTTATGCTGGAGCTAGGCTCTGTGGGAACCTCCTGTAGCTGTGACAATCTCGACTTTTTTTCTAATATTGATTAAAAAGATGATTGAAGATATTTTCAGCAAAGGGAAATTAAAAGCGCCTAGACATTACATTTTTCATAAATCAAAACTAATCATGCAGTGCATTTCAATTAAAAATACAACAAATTTTCCAAACTTAAAGCTTCAGTAGGCAGGTTAAGGGTACATGGGTACTTAGGGGATTTTTTGTTTCCTTGTTTTATTCTATTTGATTTGCGTATGGGACACCATGCTTCTGAATGTATTTCTAACGTGATTGCATTTTTTCCTAAATGCTTACTAAATTGATTAATGGAAATTCCAAATATTTATATGTTAATTTCTCTGCTTATTTGTTTCAATGGGAAAACATTATTCAGATAGAGCTGGAAGTACAAGGTTTATTTAACTGAAATTACTATGGTTTATTTTTTTTTTTAAGATTCCTGACACTTAACTTTTATAGCTGCTATGACTGCATCAGTCATGAACACAGGAATAGTTGTTAACTGTCAAGAACACAATGTATTTCTAATCATATTCCATCAATGACATGTGTTTTACATTGTTAAATCATTTTGGCTGAAAAACAGAGGCTCAGAATGGAATATAAAAAGCCCATTCTTTCAGTTTCTTTGCATTATTCATAAATGCAGTACCTTGTCAGCACTTAGAGTGTAATCAAAACATAAATGTTGTACGAATATTTTGTGTTCTAACTGCATGTAGGATGTTCCTAAGTTACACAATACATTGCATTGTCTTTTTTATAGTCAGTATAAAATTTTAACTATGTGTGTTGTAAGTTCTGTAAAAGCAAGGCTGTCTACTGTTCCTTTTTGTTCACTGTTTCAAAAGAATGAGATGAAATTGAAAAAGATCATAAAAAACCCTCAAGAAAATCAACAAGCTGTTTTTATCCTTTAACATTGCATCTCATTCACACTCATTATGCTGTTGCATGGTATAACTTGATATAATTTTCAAACTAACTCTTTTGAGGACGGGTTTGAGTGTTTCAGAGATAAATAACATTATGAATAAATAAAAATCCCCACCATGACAGTCGTTTTTTTGAGCAGTGAAGAAAAGGATAATGAAAAGCGACTTCTATGTTCTAGCAGCTGGGAGTCTCTCACTATGTACTGAAAGCTGAAAAAAAAACAAGTCTAGATTTCTGAGAAATTGTGAAGTAGCAAAGATAAAACAAAATTTAACATACTCTAATTATAAAAAAAAACGGAAAAGGGGATTTAATGATTTACAATTGAAGATGAGGGAAGTGAAGTTAAAAGTATTTTCATTGTCCCCTCTGATGAACAGACTACAGAAAATTTTTCCTCCTATTATACTGTGTCTTTCCTCATACCTTCCAAAATTTCTGCAGTAATATATGCTTTTAGGATTTTTTTCATTTTGTTCAGAGACAGTTTAATAAAATAAAATAAAACTACAAAACTTAGAAAAAAACCCTCAATTTTAGCTGAAAGTATAACAGAATACTGTTTCTTGGAAGAAAATTGGTCCTATGTATAAATTCAACAGAATGCAAAAACTTTGCTGAATATTTTGCTGCATTGGATTATGAGAATCCATCTTTCTTAAAGGGCCCCTTTTTTATATTGAAAGGTACCCCCAGCACCTTCTCATTTTCAGGCTCAACAAGCACAACGGTCTTAGCCTTTCTTCGTAGAAGAGGTGATTCAGCACTGTTTTTTTCTTTTTTTTTTTTTGGGTACTCTTCTGAACCTTCTCTAACAGGTCCATGTCTTTCCAACCCCAAAGCTGAATGCAGTACTCCAGGTGGGGTCTTAACAGAATGGAGTAGAGGGACATGATCACCTCCCTCAACCTTGTTGGCCATGCTTCTGTCTTTGCAACTCAGAATAGAGTTGGGCTACAAGGCCAGCTTATACGTAACTTTTCATCCACCACTGTCCCCAAATTCTTTTTCATAAGACAGCTTTCCCCCAGCCTGCACAGATACATCTATCCCCCAGCCTGCATTGATACTGTGGACCTCCCCAAACCAGATGCTGGACCTTGCACTTACCCTTCTTGAATTTAATGGTGTTCATATGGGTGTACTCCTCAAGCCTGTCACAGAACCCTCTGGATGGCATTCCATCCCTCTAGTGAAACAACTGCATCACAAGAGGTTTCCACTTGGATACTGAACAATTGTCTGGAACCCACTGGATTCAGCTGGTTCCTTACCCACTTAACAGTCCATTTGTCAAATTCATGTCCCTCTGCTGCAGCAGCAAGAATATTGTGGGGGGACTGTACCAAAGGCTTTGCAGAAGTCTGGGTAGATGACATCCATAGCACTTCCCTTGTCCACTGATGCATTAGAAGGACATTAGGTTAGTCAGGCACAATTTGTACTTGGCAAAACCATGTTGGTTGTCTCTAATCACTTTTGTGTCTTCCCTATGTTGTGACGTATTCCAGAGGGATCAGCTTCATTATCTTATGGGTCATGGAGGTGAGATTTGTGCTGAAAGTCTGTAAGCCTCCCCTCATATTGGTGAGATGAATGCCAGATTAGTTTGTGAAAGTGCTCCAACCACTATAATAACAAAAGTCTGTTTGATATCATGATCACCAATGCATTTAAAAGAAAAGAAGCCAGCTGTACTTCATCAGGTGCCTGTCTTCAGAGAAAGACTAGACAGACTGTCTCCCAAGAAGTCACAGGTACCTAACTTCCACCATTTCTCTGCTTAGCCAGTGAAGAATGACAGTCATCCAAGACAGTAGCTCCAGCTGATAGAAATTTGTCATTGATTTTCCAAGATCTGGTATTAGAGGACTTCAATCATTGCACTAAGCCAAGATGCCTGACATCTGTGCTTAACTGAGGTGTCTAGATTGTGGATTTCAGTCAAATACAGTCAATATACTCACTTAACTGAGCTACTTTTCAATATTAAACAATGAGCTTCACAGTGCCCTTTACATAACCACTGGAGTATCTTAGCCATTCATAAAAGTCTTGGGAATATGGAAAAGCCACCTCTCTCTAAGCTAGCATACAGAAGTCAGAAAAGATACATCAAGGTATCACAATTATTATTAGAAACCTCTGCCTGTATAATTGAATGAAGTGCTATTTATTTTAAAATCTTCAGCCACCCTGTAGCATGTTGGTGATATGTATGTATTTTTAAAAATTATTTTATTTTTAGTTTTTTATTTCCATTTTTTAATTTTTCTCTGTCTGTCATTGCTTGATCCTGTATAATATCAGATTTGTTCATGGGTTGAATCTCCACAGAGCTGGCTCCAGCATTCTGGGAGTTATTGTACCTTTGTAATCTTTCTACATGTCTTCTGCTCCATGTAACTGTAGCAGTACAACTTTCCTGGCACCCTTCCTTGAAATAGGAGACAGACTGTGCTTTTGCCATGTCTACTATGTGGTATCTATCCATGTATTTATTTAAAAATGTACATATATATGTACTGAAGCTAGTCAAAATCTGTAATTTTCAGACAAATATCAGCAATATTGGGATTTTGGTTTTGGGTTTTGTTTGTTTGTTTTTATGTGTGTTTTTTTAAATTATTATTATTATTAGGAGCTATGAAAACTATTTGAAAAATCCCACCTGGGCTTTGAGTATTCAGTGACCAAAATTGTGTTAAACCTTCTGTACTACTAATGACTAATTGCTAAAGCCAGCATAAGAAATTTAAGCTAACCCTTCAGGGTCAATGTTTTTCTTAAGTGAGACAGATGAGGCCTAGAGTTTCCATCTAACAGACTTAACTAGAAAATCTGTAGTTAAGTAAGGCCTGGGATGAAAAAAGTGGATCTAAAATTGTTAAGCTATTTCAAATGATAAAAAGCTGGATCTCAAACACATTGTAAAGACTTCAAAGTATAAATAAAATTCCAATATATTTAATTATATGCAATTAAAATATATTTCAATCCTCAACGAACATTTGCTTTAAAACACTACTTAGAGAGAAATAAAAAATGGTAATGACTTCTAAATACTCCAATGGTATCATTTAAAAACAATGCAGTGAATTTATTAAATTTGACATGGAAAATAAATATAATTATATAGGAAAATACTCATTTGGATTTGAGGTCTTCTTTCAGAAGTCATGCATCACTGGTACAAGGCAATTTTCTTTTAGCATATCTAGAAGAAAAGTACAAATATATGTGATAGTAATGGCATCAGTTTCTCTGATAGAGTTTCAAAACCAACACATTTAGTGTTAGCTAGTCAAAGCAGGCTAATTGTTCCTACTCTATTTGTTGGAAATCCATTAAGGAACAGGAAACAAAGATGAACAAAATGTAAGATGGGTAGAAACAGATTCAGAATAATCCTGGCCCTAGTGGTATTTATTTTAAGAAACATATTGTCAGTTATGCCAGATTTGTCTCCTGTGTAGAACACAGGAATAATTTTGAAATCACAATGAATTATAGAATCATAGAACAGCCTAGGTTTGAAGGGACCTTGAAAAATCATCTGGTTCAACCTTTGGTGTGAAAGAGATCCTGAATGAGATTAGCTAGCACATCATTCACTTGCACCATGAAAAACTCCAGTGAAAGGCACTCTGCATTGTCTCCAAGAAGGTTCTTCCTCTGATTGAGTCTTCTTACTGGGGAAAAAAACCCTCTAGGAACAGCATTTACCCATTGCCCTATGTCTTTGTGTGAATTATTGAGAAAATAGTGCTTCCATCCTCTTTGTACCTGCCCTCTAAGTACTGGAATACTGTGATGAGGTCCTCTTGAGCCTTTTCTATTCCAGGGAGAAGAGACTTAACTACCTCAGTTTTTCATCATAAGGCAGATTTTACAATCATTTGATCATTTTGTGGCCTTCTTTTGAAGTCTCTCCAGTCTATCTCTGCCTTTTTTGAATTGTGGGGCAGGAACTGGCCTTATCTGATACGTTAAGACTGGAAGGAAACAACATAAACATCAAAGTACCCTGGAAATGTAGAGATTTTGTTTTAATAAAATTTTAAGACTTGATTTACTAAAATCAAGAGGTAAAATTTCACCTCTTGATTTACTAATATACAGAGTCAATGCTATTCCTGTCTACTGAACTATTCAACCTTACTTGCTATGCAAAAAGTTGTCAGTGTTACAGTGCACCCTGAAGCAATGTCTTTACATCTACAGAGTGACACCAAATAAAATGAAAAGTTACACAGTTCAGCAAGATGTGCTGTAATTCTCTTGCGGTGTTTTAAAAACAATGCAAATAAATGTTCATGTGAGAAAATTGCTAAATAGTAATTGTTTGAACTGTGTACCTGTTCCTTAGAACTATTTGCATTTAATACAATCAAATAAAATATATTCATTTAAGTAGTTTGCCACCTTGTATTTAATATTTAATGACAAGGGTAAACAAATGCTTATATTTATCCTTCCCATCTATACCTAGATATGTAGATCTGTAAATTTGCAGACACCCACATAGATTTCTGAGACTATTCAGTACCAAATATTGGTTTTCTTAAACTTCTGATGTTTGCACACTTGGGATCTTTCAGGAAAAAAAAAATAGCTCTAATTAACTTTTAGAGTAAATAAATTAAACTACCCTAAATAATTTACTTAATATTTTTTGCAGTGGATTACTGAGGCTACTTCATAAAGTTAGATGAATTACATTTACTTCTGTATGAGTTTAATCTGGTTTAAGTAATCCAATTTAAATTCCCAGTTGTAGTTTGAATCATTTTTCCTGAGTCTGTCTGTGTAGCCACATCCAAGAGCATATCTAGAATAAACTGAGGAACCCTTTACATATGGATTGGGATAACTGTGCTGGTTTTAATCCAAGGAACATAGGAAGTGCTCAGCTATATTTTCTTTTGCAAAATATGAATAAGATTGGTCTAAATGTATAGTCCATTACAATTTTGGTTTCAATACAATAATTTACTTAGAAATTTCAGAGATAATACTATGATATGACTGTAAAATGAGTATTAAATTCAGTTTCATTAAAATTTTGCACAAGAAAAGTATTATACATTCTAAATTTGTTTCATATTTGAAGTACAATGGTCAAAGCATTTTTAAATTTACACTCTTTAAACAATACTCAACATTTCTACAGATCTGATACATTTAGCAATAGCATTCATATGCTATGAATGAAAATTTCAAGTTTTGCATATCACTAAATCCTACTACAACTTCATCAAAGATTAAAAAGAAGAACCACATAAAAATGCTTCTTTATCAAGAAAAAAATCTAGTTTTCCCTGGTTACTTTAGTAAATCCAGTTAGTCAGTGATATTTCTATGTTTTTCATTCATGCACATTACTAAAACTGAATATTATTTACAAATGTTGCCTAGACACAGATACTGTTCCAAAAATAGGCAAAGGAAATTAAGATGCTTCTGGAATGGGGTCTGTGACTGTTTGGGCAGATGATTTTTGTAGATTTCCAGTTTCTGTCATCTGATTCAATCATATTTTCTCAATAGTTATTTGCCTATCAAAATTCCCATGCTGTTAAATGTCCCAACATTTCTTTGCTCTGCTTCCTGGGTGTGATATCTATTTGGTGTAAGAAGATTTTCCATTCTGGACATTTTGCCCCTATATTGAGTGCTTGAACTTTTCTTAGTTTTCAGCATTATTTGGCTGCCATTGATTATCATATCTGACCTCTAGCTGCTGGTCGAGAAGATGAAGCTCTCCTACAGCCTGTACACTTGATTTGCCAAATGTCATGGATGCCTTGGAAGCTCAAAAAACTTCATATGGCAGTAGATGAACATATTTGAGCAGCTAAATATATCCCCTGGAAAATCAGATTATCCCAGCAATTTAGACACAAATTTTAGAATGACACAGAAAACATATATGCTCATTTATGTGTATATTAGCTCAGAAACTGCATATGCCCATATCTGTTTATTGACTACAACATGAGATTAGGCTGGATACCTGAGATTTAGACCTCTAACTTCAGGTGCTTAATATTTCATGTATGAATTCTATTTCCACTTTCAAAATAAATGATGAACTAATTTAGCTATTTTGTAATAGCATTCAAAATAGACATTGAAATATACTAGGATATTCAGAAAATCAAAATAATATTCTCAAGGTGACATAGTTATTAACCCCAATTTGTCACACTGCTCACATTGTTTATAAGGCTTTACATTGTTATCTTTTGTGTTCTTCAGTGTTGTAACAAAAACCTGCAGAGGAAAAAACCAAAAAAAACTCAAAAAAACAAACCCCCCCAAAAAATAAAGAAGGAAAGGCTCTAGGGAAAGATGGTATGCTATGGAATAATAAACACAAGATCTTTCTGACCCTTCACAGACTTTTCTTTGTTTACATACAAGTTATTTATGGTGGTATCATATGATCCATTTTGGGTAGGAATTATGTTGAAACATGTGACACACAGCAATAAGATTCTTGGATCTAGTTTTGCTCCCTTTACAGGAGTGTTGGTGCAAATGTAGAATTTCTCTGATGAAACAGAGAATATCTGACAGTATCCACCCAAGGGCGTTAAGAAAGCTGGCTGATATCATAGTGAGGCTACTCGGGAGTTTGAGAACTCATGGAGAAATTTCAGAAAATTAAAAGAAGATTAATGTTGTCTCCATCTACAAGAAGGGCTTAAAGATGGATCTAGGAGATTATAAGGCCCATCACTCCAACTTCATTCCTTGGAAGGCTATTGTAGAAAACCTCTCAGGGGCTATCACAAGGCATATGAAGCAGATGATTGGTTAGAGCCTGCATGGATTCACCAAGAGAAAATTGTGCTTGACAAACCAGATCATCTTCTATGACAAAGTAATCTGGTTGATGAGCAGTGGACATTATCTCCATGGATTTTTTTCAAGGCTTTTAATAAGTTTTCCCACAACCTTTTCCTGGAGAAATAGATGTGTTATGGTCTATACAAGTGTCTGTGTGGTGGGTGGGGAATTGTCTGACAGGCTGTACCCAGAGGGTGGTAATAAACGGTTCCTTTTCAAACTGTCAGCCTGTCACTGGTGGGGCCCTTAGGGATCAATATTTGGCCCAATGCATTTTAGTACCTTTGTAAGTGACCTGGTTGATGAGATCAAGTGTCTATAGGGAGGTCTTATGCAATCATTCTCTTCATCATGCAGCAGACAAGTCTTTAAACTTCACTGCATCATACCATGGAAGCAGAGAAAGGTGGATGAAAGTAAATTTTTTTTTGTATTGGGCCTAATCTGATAACAGAGAAATTGGAACTTAGGTATATGGAGATTTCTTCTGGACAGAATAACAATACTGTGTTATTGACACCAGATGATCACTTCAAATGTTTAGCTTTTTTATTTTCCTATTTTTTTTCCAGTATGAAATCTATGAATATCTAGTTCAGCAAATATGTTTTGCCCTTTAAATATCTTCTACTTCTTGCAGTCATTTATGATCATGGTCAGCCTACACCTAATTTGTTTAACTGATTTTAGCTTTTCTGGCATCAGTGGCATGTCTGGATTCAAGATCATGCAACATTACAACCACTTTTTTTGAGATAAGCTTTGGTTTTTCATTAAGATTCTACCAGATAAACTAATGCAGCTCTGGCTTCTTTTTATTGATTAAACCTTCTGGCCTTTCTTGAAAGAGGGAGAGAGACTTTCTACAAGGACTTGTAATGATCAGATGAGGGGTGATGGTTTTATACAGAAAGATTTAAAAAAGATATAAGGAAGGAATTCTTTATGAGGAAGGCAGTGAAACATTGGAACAGGTCACCCAGAGAAGTAGATCCCCCATTCTTGGAAGTGTTCAAGGCCAGATTGGATGGAGTTTTGGGCAACCTGGTCTAGTGAACGATGTCCCTGCGCATGACAGGAGAGTTGGAACTGGTTCATCTTTAAAGGTTCATTCTAGCACAAACCATTCTATGATTCTGTAATTCTATACCCTAAATATCTCCTGTCTTAAACCTTTTAGAAGCAATTCTGCTGAGAGTGTCTCATATAGGTTTTAATTTGTGTGGGTATTTGTATCTGGAAATATACATGTTAAAACATAGCTTCATGGACTCAGTGATGAAGTACTAGCAATATCCTAGCAATGTCCTACTCATTTGGATCAAGATTTTAGTTTACATTTAATGTTTCTGTAGGAACTTGTAAGAACTTCAATAACTGAGCAGAACAGGTTGTTCAGTGATATTTTAAACCACAAGACCAAATTCCTCTTCCCACTGTAAAAGGCAAAGAGTGGGGAATTGTGCTGTTTGTAAGGGAGTGGCTGGAGTGCATGGAGCTCTGCCCGGAGACAGAAGCTGAGCCAGCTGAGGGCTGGTGAGTAAGGATTAGAGGGCACTCTAACACATTATTGTGGGTGTTTGCTGCAGACAATCTGACAGTGAAGAGCAGGTAGATGAGGCCGCCTTCAGAAGATGAAAGGGATATCTGTTGGAGAGAAAAACCAACAGGATACTTAGGAACTGCTTGACACAGGCTGTCAAGGAGCTAATGGGGGAGATATTCTGGATCTCATATTTAATAACAAGAGATGAGAAAGATGGAAACAACCTTGTATGAAGCTATCATGAGCTTGTGTTTATAATCTTGAGAGGAAGGAGAAAGATCTACTCCTGAATGCCATAAAACCAGACTTTGGCCTATTCATATATCTGTTTGGAGGAATCCCAAGGAATATGGTACTGAAAAAATGGGAGGTAGAAGGCAACTGTTCCTTTTCATGATCAAGAACAACCTATCCTAATGAGAAGCAACTCAAAGAAAGACAGCAGGATGTCTGGATGGATGAACATGTACTAAGCTTAAATGTAAAAAGGGAAGCATAAAAATAAATAAATTTGGGTACAGGTGACCAGGCAGAAAAATAGAGACAGACTCTTAGCAGCAGGAATGTTGTTGAAACAGAGAGCTCCCTTCCCTTCCCTTCCCTTCCCTTCCCTTCCCTTCCCTTCCCTTCCCTTCCCTTCCCTTCCCTTCCCTTCCCTTCCCTTCCCTTCCCTTCCCTTCCCTTCCCTTCCCTTCCCTTCCCATTTTTTTATAGTCACATTTTTAACCATGCACTGTTTTATTTTCCAGTCTTTCCAGAAATACATAGCAGTGTCATCTTCAAAATTAAATTAATATAGAAAAAAATGAGAGATAAATGAAAATAAGAAAATGTGAATATGAGTTGTCAGATTTCATGCTGAAAAACACAGAATAAGGTCAACAAAACTGCTAAGGTCTGGTAAATTGCTGAGTTATTAGGAATGACAAATTGCTGACCATATTGCATTTTATTGGATATGTGACACCTGTTAGGAAACCCCCGCTCCACCACATGCAAAATGGAACTGATATAGTTATATTATTCCCTCTTGTGTTGAAAATTCCACATATTCATCTTCAGCCAAGTTCCACCCACCATGTAACCGTTTTAACACTCCCTTTTTTTTTTTTCCTGATTCTGAGGTTGTCACAGTTTTAATGTGTTTTGCCACATTTAGAAATCTGTTACTGAGGTCCTTGGGCAAAATTCTGCATTTCCAGTTCAACTATGATCCTAAAGTCAGGCTTTCCAAGCAAATTCATTGAACCTGTGGGCAGAAGTATGAATGTCTGCACAAAAGAAGAAAGGCGAAATCCAAAGAGAAAGGGTTGCCATTTTGTCCTGCTTTCCAAAATTGGCCAGAGACACATCTTGTGTCATGGCACACCTTGTGGGTTTCCAATAGAGGGGTTACAACTCTGAGAACCTGGGTGTGCTCTCAGTGGTCTAAGGGTAAATGGTGCTTCTGGGGAGGTGAAGTGGGTCTCTCTGGCTGCTTACCAGCAAAGCAGTAGTTCCCAGACCAACTAAAACAGACAGTTTGTGGATTCCTCAGTCTCTGGCTGTGCATGGTTTCAGGCTTGGAATAAAGGAGCGGGCTCTGGCATGAGTTTGGGTAGACATTTATTCCAGTGCAGTGCACGTGGCAGAACAGAACCTTTGGCCCTTGTCCTCCCTTTTACCAGGGCGCAGCCTGGGAAGCAGAGCACTCAGGCCAATGGGGGGAGGGGGGTGGTTCCATCGGTGATACCACAGGGATTACGGGTGAGGATGTTTTGGAAGGGGCTCAAAGGGACATACCAATAGACAAATATACAAAATACAGATACAACTTTGAAAACCTCAATCATGCACTGCAACAGGGAGGTAGGTATCATTTCGTACAGATCGGCATGTGCAGAAGAAATACCCTCTCATACAAATGTCAAGAACTTGATATATGGAAATGTATGGAACTTGATGGCATGCCTCAAGTGTTGGGTACCCTTTTGACTTCAGAAAGTCCTTAATTCTTGTCTGGTTGTTACTTAAAGCTACTTTTATTCAGGATACCTCTTTGTCACTTTATTTAGTACTGCTGTACTTTAATAAGAAGTCTGTGGGGAATGCATAAATATAATATTTGCTTTATTCTTTTCCAAAGCAACAGAATTACGCATGAATGTGAATTATAAATCTATTGGTTTGGTTTGTGGTTTGCTTTTTGGTTTGTTTGTTTGTTTTTTTTTCCTGTTCTGATGAACATTATTTTAAATGTGACACTTTTTTCTCTTTATTAAATAAATTTGTTTTGTTTCTAGATCAATAAGAATAAACATTTCATAACTTGCAACAAAAAAAATATACCATCTCTGTTTCTACAACAAATGCCCATGACATTGAGCAAATTTATTGATTTTCTCAAAGCTTTCTGTAATTTTTATTCTATCCTCTTCCATATTGAACTCTGTTTCTAGTAAATTTCTGCATAAAAATAAGCTTGTTCAGAAAAAGAAAAAAAAAACTTTAATAATACCAATTATATTATTAGTAATTGCAGATAACTGAGTGATTAAAATGGCCTGGCAGTTATTAGTAAATACTCTCAAAATACTCATAATAAATATTTGACAAAAAATTTTATATCAATTGATACTACTAATACTAGAAGTGATTTATATGAAAATTACTTAAATATATAACTGAGATCAGAGTCTGGGATTTCAGTTGTAATTTCTTCCTCTACCCCTACCTTGTGAGTTTTGTGAATTTAGTAAATCTGTTATACATACACATATAAATACAGAGATAATAAAAGTAAGATCAGGTTTGAAGTTATATTTTCATATAATTTTTAATTTAATTGCTGGTTTGGATTTTTATTAGAACCATGCCATAATTATTAAAGCTATGTAACACCTTCTTTCAAGTTCAAAATTTAAATATGGATTGTATTTTAGAAATGGAATTGCAGACTGATGAGACATTTCATTTATAAAAGTGCTGAAAGAAATATACCGGTTTCAGTGTGACTCTAAACTTTTGTTATATTATGATGTTCTCTACTTTGAATAAGAAAATGGTCAAATTTTTTTTCTCATGTAGGGAAGCTCTCTGTCTTCCTTTAATTTTTTTTTATTGGGTCATATTTATTAGGTTAAACTATATTTCTTGAGGAAAATTCAGTAATATTAGCCTGCATGTTATAAGTGGTACTAGATTGGAAATGTTAAAAAAAGCCAAAACGGTTTAGTGATAAATATATTGACACACTCCTTTAAGCTGCAGATGTAAATTTTCTGGATGTTGTAAGACCCAGCCTAGATAGACACCACAGTGTAGTAGACTGCTCTTATTTTTACATTTTTTGCTTTTTAATTCTATTTATTTTTATTGTGATTTAGCAAAATGCTAGAGAAACAATCCTTAATTAAAAAAAAAAAATCACAAAGAATCTCAGCCAACCCACCAAAATTAAACTCCAAACTGGAAAGTTCATTATCTGCAACTGTAGTTTAGTGTTGGTTCTTAAGAAGCATTTTTCTTTCTGAACTCTATCATGTTTCACTTGTTTGCCTTGCTTATCACAAGTAAAACATTAGGAATTGCATATTGCATAAAAAATATGTTTAAATACAACAAACACGATAATGAATACTCAGTCTGGGGGAACTAGTGAAGAGATAAGGGTTTTTTTACATAAAAATCTTTGTTTGGGTCAAATTCTGGTGCCACCAGCTTTATTAATTTTTGGTTTATAGTATTTGTATTGACTATGACATGATACTGTAGACAATAGTAGTTAACAGTGTCTAAAAATAATTAAATAATTTTTGTGAAAAAATAATTTCAAAAATATTAATTCAAATTAGTTCAAGCTAAATAATTAATGTATCTTTATTAGATACTTATGTCTCATTTCCTTTTTGGTTCTTAGAAATACTGCTGTCTGGTAGTACTCCTGTCTTTTTTGTGTTCTTTTCACTTTTCCTCTTTTCCTTCTCTTCTCCTCCCCTTATTAGTTTTTAATTTTAATATGCAGTTTGTTGTTTTTTTTTTTTTTTCCTTCCCCACACACATTCTCTCTCCTTCTTTCTTTCCCCTCTCTTCCTAATTACTTCCCTCACAATGTCCTTCCCGTTTTCTCTCCTGTGTCTTTGGTAGATACACACCCTTTTTTGTTTGTTTGTCAATAGTTATTCCACACAAACATGAACAGTGTTTTTTATTATCTATGTCTTAGGTGCTAAATATCTGAAACATTTTTTCAAAAATCCTTAAATATTTCTATTGTTATTTTTAGTGATCAGGTTACTAATCCAGTCTTATGGACTAGATGCAGTATTTGCACATTTACATTTTTAGGAATTGTCACTTCATTGAGTGCAAGGTGTCACTATGGCATAGAATTGTTTTAACACAGTAGAAATTTTAGCCATTTGAGAGCTTCTGAAATTAATTTATTGGATTTCTTTTTTTGCAATTTAAAATCGGATTTTGTTTGTAACAGCATTTCCATTGTTTCCAAAAGGCACATAAGCTTGGTAAGCTCTATTTCTTTGTGTGTGAACTGGATAGAACACTTAATGCCTTTCCCAATATGAAGATTTAATATTCTGTAGTACATACTCACTGATACCTTGGGTAAGCCAGGATCTAGTTCAGCTTAAAATGCCTCCTTGATTTCCTCAGAGTCATCCCACCATGGCCTCAGCAAGGATCAGAATAGTGGTTATCTTTTAGCTTTCTGTGTGTTTAGCAGTGGTGATGCAGAAACACCTTTTTGATTGTCAGCAGTAACAACCAGAAGAAACTTGCCTGGGCTTACCACATACTTCAATTCCCTGGTAAAAGAGTGTTTGAGACATGCCTTCCTGACTTTTTTAGTAGTGCGGCCTGAAATGGAGATCAGGTGCTTTGTATTAGTGAGGATAAATGTTGACAAACTGAGATTTTCCTGGGAAACTTATTAGGAGCACATGAAATCTTACATAGTTTATACACATGAATGTATATTTATAACTTTATACACAGCTTTATACATAATAGTTTTTTATATGTAGCTTTATTCTTATATGTATCTCCTATAGCTACATATGTATATATGTGTATGTACATACGTGTATGTACATACCTCTTAGTATAACTTCACTGCCTCTTGCTGGTGTTTGCCCCATATACAGAAAGCAAATAGGACTTGACATGCATATGAGGTATAGCGAATTTCAAGATACTCTAAGGATGCAGATTTTTAGAGTACTTAAGTAATTTTTTTAAACTGCAAGCCCTTCTTGCTCATAACTATAATGACATTGGTGCTTTACTATAATATCTCATTAGTTGTGTGGGGCTTAGCATGTTGGTATAATCCCTGATTTCAGAATTTGTCTACTCTGTGTCTGCTGGCTCTAAGGAAACTGAGCAATGCTGAGTTGTATTTCTGATTTTAGTCTTGCTCTGGAATTGAATTTACTCTTCATCCTGAGTTTTATAGCTGTATTACAAACCCCATTTATTTCCAGTAAAGATGTGCAAGGCAAGGTATGCCTGTGTGGTGGATAGCTAGTGATGGGTATAGAAATGGAAGAAATTATTTTTGTAATGGTTTCTTAATGTCAGGATGCTTCTGCTAATATAGCTGTATTTCGGTTTCTGCTGAAGTTCACTAGAAAAGAATTTACTTGAAACTGTTTTGTCCAATGCTTTTTGCATTACTATAATATAAACTTGAGTGCATTTTATAAATTGTAGGGTTAACTGAATTTCTAGCAATTGAAAAGAGAGTACTTACTACAAAACTACTCATCAATGAGTACTTGTCAAGCCTCAATCCTTGATAATACTTTCCAGCTCGAAACATTTGGCCATGTGTTTAGACACCTCGTGTTTTGGTGCTGAAGTATAACAGTAGGCATGGCACAACACTGCTTTTTTGCTGCATTATCTGTTCAGTGATATGCTAGGCTGAGTCTATCTCTCTGACTAACATTATTCCACTGCTCAATTAAAAATAAAGTGCAAATCTTGTGGTCTTTGAAGGTAACAGCTGGTCTGTTTTTCCTCTAATGGGCAGCTTTCCCCAAATAACTCTGCCTTCTAAACTCCAAAGCTCATAATTTTGTATTTTTCCTCATCAATATCTAAGTCTTTATCACCTTTTTCTTGTAAAAGGAGAATATAAATTTCCTTGAAATCAAATATAGTAATTGAAGTCAGTGAGGATTTTTGACACCTGGTTTTCTCCCTCAAAATTTTACTTCTGGGCAAAGACAGAAATCATCATGTTGTCAATTCAGGCTTCTAGCAGAACAGCTGTTAAGAAAGAAGATAAGAAAAGGGAATTATTAAATTAATTATTTAATCTTTAAATGATCCACTAAATAATTAAATTATTAAATCCTTGTGTTCTGTTTTGTTGTTGTTTTTTGGGGTTTTTTAACAGAAAGAGTGCTGGAGTTTTGTGTTATTCTATTGTTCTTGCTTAAGTTCTTTGCTATATTGTTCAGAAGACATCTCTTTAAAACTATGTCTGAAAAAAAAGTGAAGCAGTTTGTTTCAGTGAAAATGCAGGACACCTCATTGCAATTATACTTAAATTTTATTTATTTATTTATTTATTTAATTTGAGTTTTATTCTGTTTACACATTTGGTCTCAAAGTGTTTCTGTTCAAGAAAGATTTTTTTTCTTACTAGAACAGATTTCAGTTCTCATTGGAAAGTTATTTTTAGAAAAGTTATTTTGAATTAATGAAAACCAGTAAATATCAGAAAAGGAGAAATTTATCCAAACGGTCAAGTTCAGTCAAGCCAAGGAAGCCTTTTTATCAAACAGATATAGGAACTTGATTAGCTCATAATCTGAGGCTTTGCTTTTTTTATGAAGCTCTAATCAAACAAACTTTTAAAACACATTCTTATAAGACACGTGAAAAGTTCATTTCAAGTCCAAACAGGTAAATAGTTTGGCAAGTTATTTTCACCATGTTGTTTATAATAGATGCACCATTGGCCCAACATGTCTGCTTCAGACTCTTTGACATTATAAAATATATAAGAGGTCATTTCCTATAGCCCTGGACAGCATTTTATCTTCCCAAATCAACCATTGAACAAGTAAGTGTGTATTTCAAGGCAATTCCCTGACTTTCAGAGGTCAGTGTGGTTCAGCAGCATTAGACTTCTGTTTCTGAAGTGCTTTAAAATACCTCAGGAAATAAGTAGAAAAAAAATCATTCTTAGGTGTTGTGGTTTGTGTTGGGATTTTTTTGTTTTGGTTTCGCTTGTTTTTTTTCTTCAGAACTGAAATCATTAGAAAAGAAAAAGAGTCTTTGCTGTCTTTGTGAAAGATCTATCTGTTGTCTTACTAGCACAATATGAACCACATTCCAGTCACATATATATATATATCTGTATGTATATATAAAACACAGACATAAATACACACCAAAATATCTATAAATTGGATTAGGAAGACTAATTAAAACCATAAGATTTTGCTCAAGAAGGAGTGGTGTTGGATTTATGTTTTCTAGTGGAACTGCTGTTCTAGATGTTTGGAGGAAACTTTATATGAAACATTTCCGAGTGTCACATTGCATTTGACACAGGTTCAACCAATTTTAATTGATTCATAATGAAAACTGTCGTCTCTTGAAAAGAATACAGCTGCACATTTTCAGCAATCAAACTTTTGTTATTGTCTATGAACTTCAGTTAATTAAGTGTGCATAATAACAGAGATTTCCATTTTAAATCTTATGTGCTTCGGGAAATAAAAATAGAAAATAAGATCATAAATCCTGGGTCCCTATAAGTCTCATTCTTATATGAACTGAATTTATATAAACTAAAAATAGCTGGAACTTAACTACAGTGTATTCAATGTTCTAATAAGGTTTAAATACTTCATGTAGTCTTAGTTTTTATCATGTTAAAACACTTAAAAAATTTGCTTCAGACTTTCAATTGTTTTGTCCATACAGATGAAAATAAGCAAACCTATCGAATATACTGTGAAAACATTATCTAGTGATATATCTGTGTGACACAACTTTTTCTGTTATCTATTGCCAAGTAAAACGACTCCTAATGTATACAATAAACAACATATTACTTATTTCCTGTGTTTTCTCTTGCTAAATCATAAGCAGCGCTATCTCAGATGTATAAAATATGACACTGAGATTTTTTTTCATCAGTTCTAAAGAACAATTAAAGGAACATGTAATTTTCTCAAAAATAATCTAAATTCTGTGTCTGTGCCTGTCTCATTCATTGCTTCTCTCAGGAAATTGAGGAAATTAGGCTGGAATGTCCCATTTTTAAATAATGACTTAAACAGGTCTGACTTACTCTATCTCCTTTCTTTGCTTCCTTTTATAATAAAATATTCCTGTCCTATGCTTATTAATTTTATATGTGGGCATAATTGAGATAGGTGTATGAAACTTGACACCTGCATGAACTCTTCTGTATTTTTGAGTCATGATGCAGCTGAAGACATCATCAAGAAATATCACTCCTTTTTCTTAGCCTCTGGCAGATTTAATAAATATCCTCTTCACCTGAACCAAACTGACCTTTTTTCCATCATGTAGGGAATTAACTACCAGTGATCATCCCAGAACTCTAGTTCATTAAAAAGCACAAGTATCATGAGATGCCTGATTAAGTCATTACTCTAAAACCAAAATGGACTTAGCATTAAGCATCATACTACTGTTAGGATTAAACATCATACTACTGTTTTAGGTAAAAATGCATGTCATCAGATGTCTATTGACCAGAATGTAGGTTAATAAATGCAGAGATAAATTCACTTTACAATTCAAAAATTTAAGTTCCAAGTCATGATTTGAGGACTTTTCATGTTTCAGAGAAATATGTTGAGAAACCATATAAAACTCATCAACCAAAGCATTAGTTTTTGCTTACAGTTTCTCAGAAATTATTCATTGGGCTGAATTTAAAGCTAATACCTTAATATCTAAGAAAATTAATTACATCATGGCTTTTTTGGTATGACTGTTGGCCACAAACAAAGGCAGCAGCAGGTTTCTATAAAATTAGAACTTTCTGAAATTTATTATAGTCTTCAGCATTCATAAAAACCTTTCTGTTAAGCCCTCCTAATAACATGCTGTATCTTGGCAAGAAACCAGCAAGTTATGATAGCTGCCTGATATTAATTAATAATTTAGCCTTTACAATTGTCCTGGCTTTTATCCTACAAGTGCTTTTTTTTTCTGTGAGCCTTGGCAGTTTATTAGCAGATGCACTGCAGGCAATTAGAAGATGTCATCTTCATGTGGCTTTGCTGTCCATTCACCTATTTAATAAAGCATTTTTATTGCTTCCATTTGGCTTGTGTTGGAACAGGAACAAAAATATTTACATCTTAAGTAAGCTATAAATGCTTTACATCGGCTTTCTTGCCATAGGAAATACTTGTATTGGAGTAACTATTTAATGGGAATACTAAACATGAAGGAAGAGATTGAATCTTCATTTGATTTCTGTAACACATGTTAAGACTTAGAATCAAAAGAGGTTTTATGTGACAGCTTGGTCATTTATCTATTCTTTTGAATAAAACAATTTGAAAATTATTTTGTTAAAATAGCTTCATTGTTTTAGGTTTTAGTTAGCAGTGGTGTTCTGGATATTTTTCTCTTCTCTCTTGTTTTTTTTGGTGTCTAATATCTGAAAGTTGAGAGAAGCCATGAGACAGTGAATAAGTTGAGATGTATTTATCATATATGAAAAGCTCAGAGAAATATTTGCAGATTCCTAAATATTTCAAAAATTCCAGGTGTTCAGACTAATTTTAAACATGCTCTGAAAATTCTTATTTTAAATTAATTTAGTATACTTAATGTTTAAATTTGATTGTATGTTATTTTTCCCACAGAGGATATTTCCCTGCCATTTTTGAGAAGGCATTTGAGGCACAAGCCTATTGACACGAGTTAGGGTATATTGTACACAGAAAAAGTAGTTTGCAGTTCTTGATACAAAACTTAATGTTTTCCAGCTGTGTAATATGCATTACAATACACAGAACTGTTATTCTATAAAAACATTTTTTTAAATGTGATCCATCCATGTTATATATGTATACTATTTATACATAAATCTATCCATATTATATATGTATACTATTTATACATAAATGCAAAATTAACAATTGTTTAACACTTGATAAACTGTCTGTAAAATCAGTTTTAACACAACACATAGCCCCAAATACTTGTCAAAATACAGTTTTAAAATTAAAAAAAAACCCCATCAAAAAACCCTCTTTAAACTCTTACAATCTTATCTAATGTATGCAAATATAAATGCAATCAAGATGTACTGAAGGAAGATGTACTATGGAAATTGACAGTGAGCATTTGCTTTAAAATACTTGGCCAAATAACAAATAGAGAAATTCTAAACCTTGTATTTTCGTGATCTGCAGACGTTATTTTATGGAGGAAAACTGAAACATTTGTTGAATAACTAGCTCAGGTAGTAAAAAAAATCTACACTGATTTTCTTCTATATTAATTCTATAAGAATGCTTTGCAATTTCATAATTGTAGAGTCTTATGAAAATTACTCTAGCTTTAACTTCTATAGAGCACATGAAAATTACAGTCGAAGGTATGCCAGTGACCTCACAGTGAAAATTGAGTCAGCAGAGAGCAGAAACTTGGACATGCCAAAGAAATGGTTAGTGGGAATTAAGGTTCAGGATGAGTATAAAGCTCACAAAGGCAACAAATGCATTTTTATTTATACATTCAAGACAGGAGAAGTGATAAAAAATACTATTTCTTTGTATTCTCTTTGAATCAACAGTGGCAGCTAGATGAAACTATTTATGTTACGTGAAAATGTAAGCATAAGAGCTTTCATCTGGAGAAACCATTAGCTGATTGGCATATACTCCCTTCTGACTATACCAGGAGAAGGAACTTTCCACACCTACTTGTAGAGGAGTTCTTGGTCCATTGTCTCTCACCTCTGTTTACTATGGGACCAGATGAGGGAACGTGACATGAAAACTTACTTCATCTTCGGAATTTCTACAGTTTTACCTGGACAGCATACAGTAAGAACAAACTTAACCTAGTTTTAAATCAACAATATTTATTGTTTTCAGGAGTAATGGTTAATGGGATTCAGTACGCATTAGATCGATATTTTTGTCCTCTTAGTTTTTGAAGTATCACAAATCTCTGCATTTGTTGCAATAGTCTATGTCAGAAAAAAATAAATCCTTTTCATGTTTCACTTATTAAGAAAACAAACTGAGTGGAAATATATTGAATTAGCTACCAATATTTTGAATATTTTCATTGCAATATATCTTCTTGACTAATAAGTTTGTCAGTGTCTCATCCTGGTTCTGCTTAGTCCTGTTCATTCTTCCATGATAAATGACAAACTGTTCCTGACAGACAGAGTATGCAAAAGTAAAAAGCTACATGTTTAGATTGCTGAATTTTTTTTGCAGGATATAAAATAACCATCAAAACAAAAAATACTGAACTCATCTGCATTATTTTTTGTTTTGAAGACTAACAGTCCATTCAAGCACACAAAAAGATGAACCCATCTTCCAGCTGTTGTGATTTAAAAATTAGATATCTATCATAACTTGATTATAAAATTGTATGCACAAAAATAAGAAAAAATAAAGTAAAATGCATTGCAATTAAGAAAAAAAAACAGTGAGAATTATTATGAATTAGATGCAGCCATTTGATTTTTCCCATGTTGTCCAAAAAACCTTTTATAGTGAAAAACATGCAAAGTGGAAACAAAAGCAACAGGATAACACACACAAGTTAATCCAGCTGTAAGCCAGTAAATATGAGGTAAAAAACATACATGACATTAATGGCGGCTTTGCTTGAGTCCTCTCTCCTACCTATAAGCAGTACTTGTTCCACACAGTTGGCAGATAAAACAGAAAACTTGAGTTCACTAACTAATTTTTAAGAATGATCCTTGAATGATGAGTCCAGCAGAGAATTGAAGTAATAATTGGGAAGAAATAATTCTGTAACGCTTCAGTTCTCTTATTCAAAATGAAGGAATGGAAAAATGAAAGAAAAAAAGAACAGAGGGAAATCTTCTGACTGTTACTACAGAATAATCTTTGCATGGGTTAATTGAATTCCTGTGTTGAAGATGCAGCTAAGAAAATGTTGCTTGGTGGCTCAATAGAGAAGTTTTTCTCTCTGTATTTATTTGGTGCATGTACATATGCAAAAACTACAGTGGCAGAACAAAACCAGTTATTACACCTTTTTGTCTCATAAAAGCTTTTCATAGAATCAGTGGAAAAGACCTTTGCAAGTTACTGTTAGTAGCATATGGAATAACTTTTTCTATAAAATTAATCTTGTGGTTCTGCTCATTCCCCCATCACAGTCAGATAACTAGAATAACTGGAAACACGAAACGTAATCTCTTTTTTTTCCCAACATATTAGTCATTGCACTACTAGAATGTAATTTAGTGTCTTCATTTAGGAATACAGAAATACATAAGTGAAAATACCCTTTATCATGGATATCCTATGCATTTGCTCATTTGCTACCACTTACATATCACATGTCTAAATTTCCATTTTGAGGGTTCTTGGTCATCTATTCAAAATCTTCAAAACTACAATAATCGGAGGTACTAATTGGATTTATTATTTGTTTCAGCAATATGGAAAGAGCTATCAATGTCCCGTTAGCAGTAATTTGCACTGAGAGTTACATGCCTGTAACTTTATCTAAAATTATCAGGGTGCATGGTAATGTTTTGGATAATAAAATCACTTTGATATCTCAAAAAGCAGGTTGAAAAATATTGGCTGAAATTTTCTTAAAGGTTTCAATAAAAAAAAATAAAAATTGTGCCATCATAACTTCATAACTCCACTTTATGCAGAAGATAACCAAATATAAGTATATATTACATGAAGAAATTCTGTCACACCATTTAAATTGTCTTATTGGCAGATAGTATTTCTGTTGTGTGGAGAAAGAAGGTCTTATAAATTTGAAATTAATTGACCCAAACCAATGAAGAAAGCCCAAAATAAATCTGTACAAGGAAAACTCTTAAATTATATTGTCTTTGTGGGAGAATAATACTTTTAAAATTACATATTTATCAATATATGAAAGCTAATAACAAAAATGAAAGTTGGAGATTGACTTTAGCAAGGAGGGGAACATAACTAATCATGCCCTTTGGAAAGTATGAGGACTTTTCAGTCTTTAAATACAAGAAAAAGCAAACCAAAACAAAAACAAACAAACAAAGAAAAAGAAACCAGTAAGAGTAGCAGAAGCAGAATCTATAATGATAAAAAAAGATTATTCAATTCTATCACAGTGCCTAGAGGTGAGCTGGATTGCTAACACTGGAAAAACACCCCCCCAAAAAAGAAGAAAAAAAACCATTCAATTTAGTGTTGTGAAGGAAATCAGGGAATTGTTTAATAAGTCATCAATTGTGTAGAAACTATTATATAATAGTAAGGCTACAAGGGAAAGCTTACTAATTAGCTACCAGTTTTCCTGCAATATTTTAAGTGAAAGTTTCTGGGTATTTTTGTCAGGAACAGGCAAGAGCTTGTAATGTTTTATTTTGATGAAGGCAAGATGCTCAATATCCTCTGTCGGGAAGCCTGTTTTATTCTTGATTGTGGCAATGAGGTATATTACTGCGGAAATGCTCTCTCCTTATACATTTGTAGATAGATGACTTTAGATAATAGCAGGCAATCTAAATGGAAGGTTATCAGAATTGTACTTTCTGTGTAACAGGTAGTGAAAATCTCATTCACTCAGCAAACAACTCAGAAAGTTGTCTGTCTACTGAGAAAAATACTCATCTGGCCTCTTAGGAGTAAGAGAAATTTCAAGGAGTTACATGGATTAATTATCAGGAAAACACTTACTCTTCTGGCTGATGAAAAGTTAAGATGAAAAAGGAAGAAATCTGAAAAATATCAGGAGTGTAATTTATATTCATAATGCTTAAGACTTTTAAAATTTAGATGAGATATTTGAATGTTTCTGCTCAACTCCATTGGCTAGTTTTCATAAAACACTAAATAAGTTCAAGCATATACTTTCTGCCTTGTTTAATTTTATTATTTATTTAAGGAAAGATAAAAGACAATTTTTTTCCACTGTTGCACTGTTGATGTCTTAAATGGGAAAATGAGGAGATTTTTTGTATTAAAAGTATGTACATTTTGCTTGACACACTTACAGTAGCAACAATGGCTGCTTGTCACCTCATGAAATTGTCCAAGAAGGACAAAACCAAGCAGACATCCCCTCTGCAATGGAGAAGGCAATAGAAGAGAGGAAAAAAATAATTCATTAACTTTTGTGATACCCTCAAAGTCTCCTGTCTTCAGTGAAACCCATATCTCTATCCTTTGAAAAAATGGCTTCCTCTGCAATTTAAAGGAGAATATGATGTTAATTTTTGTAGTGTAGACAGCTCAATGAGTTAGTATGGGCGAGGTTCAGGACAAAGATAAAACAAGTCGCACATACACTTAGGTGCCTGTCAGCATTTCAGATGCTTGAGAGTCGTAGAGACATTACAGTGGAAAAACCAGTGTGATACACAACTGGAAAACATGTGCAACTTGTGAGTACAAGAATCTCAGATGGTATTAGACACTGATACATGAGCAAATGAGCTACAGCCACAGGTACCTGAATCCCTGAATTCAGCAACCCAGTGGCTGCTGAAGGCTTGGTACAGTTGCCTGAGGTATTCTAGAGCTGTGTCTGACCATCAGGAGTTGCTTTAGAATACCATACACCTCTTAATGGGTAGTTAAAAAAAAAAAAAAAAAGTAGCTCATTATAAGTTTTGGTAAAATGTATTTAACTAGCTTCATAACCATGCAATTAAGTGAAGAGTTTTACATTGAGCCTGTGGTCTTCTAGAACAGTGATTGAAGGCCATTCACTAAAAGAAGTTCATAATCAATGTGGTTATGTGATATGAATATTATGTAGGCATCATGCCTGCATTATATGTTATATATACAAATGCGTATGTATTTGCATGATAGTTATAAACAATTGCATGAAAGATCAAGAAGTTACCTCTTCAAGCAATTAAGATCTCCCTAGGAGAATAAAAGGAAATACACAGTAGTTCTCCAAGATTCATAAAATTTAGTCTTTCTTAGAGGAAACTGTTCCTCAGACATTGACTTTAGAAATAAAAAATTACATCAATACTGTAATCAGAAAATTAAAGCCTGAATTGGGATAAAGAAATTTAATTGATGCTTCTTATTTCTTTTTACTCTATGTTAATAATGCCTTCTATTTTCTACTGACTGTGCTAAGTTATTAGTACTTTATTAATAGAGTTTGTTGAATAATTCTAACAAGTCTTTAAAACATTTTATGATTAAGTTAGGAAAGAATTACAGTTAGCTGAAATGCCATTGGTTAACTCTCTGGTAATTTATTAATGTTTGAGGATGATAAATCTAAGATATTTTATAAACAGTTTACAACTAAGTCCTTGTTTTCTGGAAGTGTTGATGAAAAGTGAGAGATTACAAGGAATATGGGAAATTATTCTTTTTATATGACTATTTCAGTGATCTTAGACAATATTTTAACTTCTATAGAAGGCTGAGTAGGCTTCAACTTTTTACTTTTTGGGATCAGACTGGGTGCATGTTGGATGGCAAAAATTTTACCCATCCATTGTGTTTCCAAGTTTCAAAAGTTTACTGAGCTGCATTTATTCTCTGGGGACATACCTGCCTGCATCTGATTAAAATATACTGAGTGTATTTGTAATAAATGTCGAGACTCTATCAGCTTGAACTGATATGGTGATGGTATTAACAGCCATTTTAGGACATGGATTAAACTTTCATTTTTACAGCACTTTCCCCTCTCCCCAGTCCCCATAGATGCATCCCTGTCCCTTCCTAAGGACAGTAAAAAAGATGCTGGGTTACTTGTTTCAGATCTGTAGTTCTCTCTACATGTTTCACAAACAGAAATATATTCAATTCATTGAAAAACTACACACTGTCCAGATCCAGTAGTTAGTTTGGTATAAGAATCCCTACTAAAGATAATTAACCCAAAAGTTTAAAGATAGAAAGAAACATATAAAAATTCGTAAGGAAAATGCTGTTATGAGAGAATAAACAAAGAATTAACTGTACCTAAATTGTAATTAATTACTTTAGAGCTTTTTTGCTTCAAATGTTCTTTTAATATATTCAAAATAGTTTGGAAATATGGTCTTCTGAGGGAATGATAAGACTTAATGAAGGGAATTACTCTCAAAGGGAGCTGGTGTTCAGGTCTGATACTTTACTAGAGAGTTGAGATTAACTTCTGATAAAAAAGAAATGGACAGATGCATGGATTAAAGTATAGGGCAGTACTGACAGAAAACTGTAGATGGACATACATGAGACCATTTGAAACTTCAAATGAGACCCATGTTTATTTATGGTCTAGTTTATATATACTGAAAACATTAGGGGGGTTCACATTGGCCTAGAAAGAGAAAGAAACAAAAATTGATTGCTGCCTGCAAAATTAGTATAGAGGAGAATGTTATCATACCTGTGTTATTCAACGTTGCTAATACTGTGAAGGAGAAGGTGTATAGCAAGGAGGTGTCTGCCTTCTTGTATGCATTTAGAGACAGTGATGAATGAACAGTGTATTCTGTTTCTGTTCAGATGGAAAAAATCATCTTAGATCATTGTTATTTACTCTGTGGACACCTGGAGAATAGGTCAAAGCAAAGTCATCCACTAGTTCTCCTACTAGAAGAACAGGGTGTCATTTCTACTTCCATAAATAGCTTTGATCTGTGCCTCAAACCTCTTGTGAAATGAATCAAAGCCTTGTATTTTAAATGTCACTAAAAATGTCAGTCCCCCAACCCAATCTTCTTTCTTTCCAGTCCAGCACAAGAAATAAATTCAAACAAGATCTATTCAAAGATACCCAGCCTCAAAACAGGGTCTCATCTTTCTAGTTGTCCAGATAATACACTGAATCTGGACATCAGCCTTAAATTTGCAGCTCAAGATAGCAGCACAGTCCCAGCTGTGCATGGGGCCTGGTAAAATCTCCTTGTAAGGAATTTCTATGGAAATAAAGGATTTTCATCTGGGGCTTTGATATTCCATTTTCAGAGGATCAGTCTCTGAAACGAAAATAAAAACCAAGGCATCTGTAAATTTTATTCATCTGCCTATTATCTGTACAGCCTGTCCAATCAATTAGGATTTACCAGATACAGACACTTCTGGGAAAAAATATATTCCTGCTCTAAAGAGCAAAATCTTCTGAGAGGATTTATTTCTTTATCAACTGTGGCAGAAGACGAATAGTTAGGGAAAGGAGCTGCTGCAGATAAAATACAAGAAATAAGACGCCACACAGAGGTTTTACCTAGTTCTGGTTGCTGGACCTGCTTGGTAAGGTAAAGACTTCTGGCTTGATGCACTCCAGCTTATTTCTTCATAGCTCGGTAGGATGCACATCCTTCCAGCTAAGAGCTGCAAGAGAATGGCCTTAGCAGTCAGCACAAGATGCTGACAAAAAATGTTGAGTTTTGGCCTCTGTGAACTATTAGTCCTCTCCAAGTGGGGACCTGTGATAGTTCAGGCTCTGTTTTATCTATCATTTTATCTTTCCTTCCTGTAGATTTGGCATAGATGGGTGTTTTCTTCTCTATATTTTCTTAGTTTTTCTATCATAATCTGTCCAAAATATTTACAACAGCTTTCCATGAAGATATAAAAAGAAATAACAGCAATGAAATTCTGGTTGGATATTCCCTAGTGAATGGACTGTGAGTACTGACATTGCTCCAAATATTAACAGAGACTGATTAAAAATATTTTTATAAAACCCAAACAAACAGTACTATAGTCAGAAAGAGAAGTTCACTTTTCCATTCCTAGTCCTTGAAGAGAAATTCTACACAATGTTAGGTAAGTGCAACCAAAGACTTATTAAACCAAAAAGCAGAAAAAAAGACTGTAGTAAGCCTGGTCAGCAGAGACTACAAAAATGAGTCTAACAGGGAGTTCTATAACATGACTCATCAGAAGGAACTTATGGAACTCCTAAAGTTTTTCATCCTGGAACTCTAAAATAAAAATCCTTCTCTGCAAACTTCTGCAAAAAAAGCACAAATACTTTTCAAATGCTTCCCATGAGCCACAAAAGAGGAAAGAAACAACTCAGCAGGAGTTGTTACAAATAGTAATAATATTCTAACCCTTCTAACCCTTCAGGATTTATAAAAATATATCTTTCTCTCAGGCTGGTATATTTCCCAACATCTAACTATAAACCAAGTACTTGGTCTCAGGAAGAGTCATCCTGTACACCCATCCCAGAGTGGCATTATGACTTGTTATGCTATTAAGAGTAAGATCAGTTCTCACAATCCAAGATCAAACATACTGCCCCACACATGTGAAGTACTTCTTATTCTGTACAATACTCTTACATAGAAAGGAAATACATGGCTGAAAAGAATAGCTTTGCTTTATAATGAAATCACAAATCATAAAATATTGTAAACCTAGTTGTCACAGTAAAGTTTTTTTTTCAAAACAACCAAATTGTTGTAGATAAATAGGTCTTAAGATAAATCTAAAAAAAATCAAATTAAGAAACTGACTAAAAGCAGTAACTCTTCTAGAATATGAGAATCTTGGACTCTGGAAAGATGCTGTTTTCATATCACATTGCATTTTTCCAGTGACTTCCTGTACACTTCTTATGATTCACAAGTTATTATTTCATCAGTTTCATTGTTTCTTACCAATAACTTCTTGCTAATTTTCTGCACTATAGATATTAAAAATCTTTTTACAAGTAAAAAGTTTTTGGCAAGCTGAAATCACTTATCTCTCACTTTCACTTTTATCTACGTATTTGTTTCATATTTGTGGTTCAGAGCTTATTGAATACTTCACCAAGTTTATATAAGCATTTCAAGTTTTGTTTCTGCCTTGAATATACTAATTTTCATTACTTTCATTCTTAGTGACGGATCAGAAAATTCTGTCATGTCTTACCATTGTTTTAGTGTATTTGGTTCTGGTATCTCATTTATAATAGCTCCTTTATCAACATTTTTATGTGTAGCTCAGTTTTCTCTTTTCCTGCCCATATTTATTTATATGATTGAAGAACTTTCACTACTTGTTTTAATTTTCTTTCCAAGTTTCAACTCAACTAGCCTTTTGTCCATTCTTGTTTTATTTTCGCCCTTTTTGACCTCTGAGACAGAGCTCTCCTTGCTGATCAATCCCTCTTTTTATTCCCTTTATGTACTTTATTCAGTCTTCATATCCTATGTGAGATGTTTCTTCCTCCAGAGAAGAAGATGTTTCTTCCTCTAGCTTTTTCCTGCTAAGACTTTTTTTTTTTGCTCTTATTTGCAATACAAACTTCAGATAGTGTTTGCACCTTTGACTTAATATCATGCTGCCACTAGGTTCGAATCCTTGAATTATCCGGTTCAGTAAACCCTAATAACTAATTTCTTAGTTTCCTGAAGTTTGCTCTCCTAAAACCCCCAAATTCAGCCATACGTTCATTTTTATTTGTGCTGCAATTTATAGTGAACTGAATCAGCTCATTATTGCTCAGTATAAACTAATTTTTTACAACTAGCCCCTGTACTTCTCCCACCTTCTATTTACTTAAAGTAACTCTAAAGTAGCACC
>JANPWX010000013.1:9983919-10071855 GCA_024734555.1 Trochalopteron elliotii
GTGCATTTCCCCCCTTTCTTGAAGAAATAGTGTAATTTCCTGAAATTCCATTTCCCATTAAGTCTTCTTTTTATATCCTATGCATAATCAGTCTCAGTTCACATCAGTGAGAACTTGATGGTACCATTTATTCTTCCAGTATGAAGGATAATATGTATCTTCTTCCTTACCACAAAAAGCGGCAATCTGGGTCTTGCATTCTTTTTCAAAGGCAAATCCAGACTGTGTGATTCTTTGCAAATTAGACAGTCCAAAGGAACCTCAAAGGGAAGAATGGATGTTACTGTTAACATTTTTGTGATTTAATATTTCAGAAAAGTAATTTCAGAAACACCATTTTGATATTATGTTTAAATTGACTGATGAGGCCATGTCTGTCATTTTTGGATTTCAGGTTACAAATATATTTCATAAAAGCATAATGCTGTCTAAAATTACTAAACCAAAAATAGTCTCAGATTTTGAAGTACTGCAGCCCATGTAGACATGTCTATATTATCCTGAAGAAATTAACAAAATGATAAAATGTTATGTTGTATAAATTTTTTACAAAGTCATATCTGTGCTTCTAGCTCAGAACTGAGAGAGATCTATAAATCTAATAGAACACAGAGTTCGGAATTAAACATTGTCATTAGCTGGCCATTTTACATAAAGTTGAGTAATGCACAAAACCTTCACAGTACTCCTAAAATCAATAATTTAGAACTAAGCTGGAATTTAAAATGTTCATGTTCCCTTGATATAAACACTCCTGTGGAATCAAATTTAGTTAAAATGTATAAATTGTCAAGATATGCAAATGTAATCTGTGTATGTAAATGCAAAAGCAATGATCAGGATGATAGAGATCTGCAGCATGGCTGCTTTTGCTTGAACCCCGTTTTAAAGTCCTGTTAGCTGTAACTACAGGAAACTTCACTATATGAAATTTATTAAAAACTCCATGATATTATCCAAACATGCCCTCCACATTTGAATATTTAGTTATGTTCATGCTAGTTAATATTCTAATCATTAATGGGAATGCACACAGCAAATGGGAAGAAAAACTCCACTAACTTTCTGCCTGCAAAAGTTTTAGTTGTGTTTGTTTAAAACAATTTTCTCAAAGGAGACTCATGTCTCAAGAAAATAATCCCACAGTTTTCATGATTTTTTTAATCAGATGCGGTAGATACTTGATTTGCTGATAATATGCCCAGATTTTGATTCTCTGAAAGAGTTACTGAGAATTCTGAGAATTTTATAAAACATTTTAATCTATTAGACAACAAAATTCAGTGCACAGTGTATTTTATGGGGTATATTCTAAAAATGCCCTGGGTTATGTTAGATCCAACATAAACCAAACATTTAGCAATCTATGCAGATCTTGATTAAGCCTTTAAAATCAGTATATTTTTTTCTATTGATTAAAAAAAAATTAAACTAAAAATACCAAACCAAATAAGGTTTTGCTCCATTTTATGGTTAGTTTCACAGCTGCCAATGCACAACTACCATTTCGAGTTCTTTTTCTCATGAAAGCTTTAGTAGTCTTTTTAAAACATAGATTGCCTTCAATACCTTGTCCAGAAAGATCACATAAGTTAGCATATCCACATTAACCATGTGTAGACCTAGAGCCTAGAACTTTGAACCTTCCTTCTGTCCCAAACTGATATTTAAATGTTTATACAGAGGAAAAAATCCAATAAGAGAAAGTGAGGCATAACTGAGTTAGAAGTAGAACCCCACATGAATGCATCTAGTGAGAAATCTTGAAAAATGTACAATGTGGTCTATATTCAAACACAGAAAAATATAACACATTATTCAGCTTTGCAGCTGAGGTAGTGTAACACTGCCAAATAAAAGGCTGAATCCATCAAAGATTTTAGATGCTGTACTGTCTACTGAGTTTTAGAGCAGTCTGCTTAACCCATATCTGCTCCATGAATCTTGATCAGGTAGATAAGATAAAATGATAGCTGGACTGCTGAGACATGCAATAGGGAAAAAAGTTCTGGATGCATTCAGAAGCAGAACTTAGACATTTGGGAAATATTTGTGGTTAACTTACTAGATTTCATAAGTATTTATATTTTGAATTTATTTTTCAAATTTATCTTTTTTATTTCCACAACAGAATGACTATATTTCTTTGTGGATTTGAACCTAATAAACTTTTCCAGGGTAAGAGAGGACATTTGTAGTAAAGCTGTCAAAAAGCTAGGAATCCCTTGGATCCAAGATCAGTGCGTTACCCCCAATATTGCCTACTCTCACTAGAAATCATACTCAGATATTGTGTCTTGCAAGCTGCCTTAATTGCCACTATTGCTTACATAAACATTAGAGTGTGGGGAACATTCTTAAAATTGTGTACAACATCTGAAATTAATTTTTATGTTCATATGCAGGTCATCACATTGTGCAAGATTTGCTGATACCCAATAACTTCTGTAAATTTCTGCTAAAAAAAAAATAAACCAATCAAAATCCAGCCTTCACTATATATGCTTGAATGATGCTAGAAAGTTTACAAAGTCATTAGTGTCTACCTAACACTACCTGCTAAATATTCCTGTATATCAGCACTTTTCTTTCTGATTGTTTCTTGGAATATTGCCTATTTCACTGGATTGAGTGAAATAAATCTATATACTTCTGATTTTATATCATTATGACTGGGGATAATCTTATAAGTGAAAATTAAATAATGAACTCTAGAAAAACCTAATAATAAACTTTTCAATTTAAAATTTGCTGTAGCTTTATTAAAAATACGCTCTTTTACTGATTAAACTCTGAAGAACTGAACCATTTCAGTTGGATTCAGTATTTCCTTTTCATGCTCCTTCTTTTCTTTAAATCCCTCCTATTCCCCCAATATGTTCAGAAATTGTTTTATCAAGCCCTGTTTCATGTCAACTTTATTCATTTTACAGCACCCTTGCAATATGAATGTCCATGTTGTTCTGGCTATTTTTATTGAAAAAAATTCCCGTACTTCAAAACCTCATGGCTAGTAAACAGCAAATCAGGACTTTCTCACACATAAACCAGAAAATTGATAATGAAACATTCTGAGTAGGAAGGTATTTTAAGATACAGTGTTCAGGAAATACATTGTTTTTTCTTTATATGATCTGCCAATGATTTAAGCTATGTAAATGCATATGAATGAAATCATAGATCTGTCACTTTAACATGATAAAATAGAGGCTTTCAATCTTCAAACTATCAAACTTGATATGCCTATAGTACCTCTTGAGTTCTTCATCCTGAGGGAAACATAGGAGAATATCTTGACAGTGTTGAAAGCCTTTACTGACTTAATAAATAAGAAATTTAGGAATTGGGTGTTTCTATGAGTTTAAAAAGAGTCTTTTACAGTTTCAGATGTTTGGCCTGACATACCAGTCTAGATCTTAGAGTAGGAAGCTTATTCAGAGGTTTCCTTTCCCTACCAGATTTCTTTCACCCAGAATTAAGCTTTTTACTTGGAAATGGAAGAAAGTTCTTAATTTCTTAGTTATATACGTAGATCATTATGGGCTGTGGGGAAATCTCTTCATTGTATCCAAAAAACTGTAAATGAATCCTACTACAGAGATTTTTGAAGACACAGTCCTAACTATGTTTATTAATAGAAATCCTGTGTCTTAATGAATTTTGTGGGTATTATGACACCCCATTATCTGGAAATTTGTCACTGAGAATCTAATCCAAAGGGATTTTAGATAACTGCTAAACCATATCAAAATACAGGCCAGCAGTTTTGACACGCACAATCTGTTATTTTTGCCCATATACTCAGTTTTGTGTCCTGACAGGTCATTCCTTTGTGGATTATTTAGCAACCTTTTCGGGAGAACATTTTGACACAAATTAAGTATATGCTTTTACTTGAGGCAAGTAGAACTATTTATTTACTCATTCAATGGGAGATTCTGCACTAAGCCCAAAGACCTCAGCAGTTTCTAGACATTTCTCTTTTTATGACATCAGATGCAGCTGACATCTTTTTACTGATCACTTAGTGCAAATGGCATTCTGCCACAACTACTAAACCTAGATAAAGGCTTCAACTCTAGGATGCTTTGGGGATAAAATGAGGCTTTTAAAGCTGTAAGCAATTAGCTGCAATGTTTATAAGATAAAGAAAAGTAAGTGTGCTGAACATTTTTTTTTTAACTGAAGTATTTACATTTTCTAACTGACAAAGCTCTTTAATACATTTTTGTGTGTGTGTGGATGTACCAGCTGTTCTATATGTAAGGTAATACTAAGAGTTTTCTGTGGCTGTTAACCATTACAGAAATTCTTTCTTGAAAGGAACTGTGCCTTATGGTATAAAGTCTGTCTGTCAGAAAGTTTGCTTTCTAATACATAGTGTAATTTTTCACACTATCTAACTTCAAGTACTGCATTTGCATGCCTAAATTAGAAAACAATCTCCTCCAGAGAATTCAGGTCTCTTAAGCTTACCCCTGACCACTTAAGCCAGACACTTGATAGGAATGATCTATTAAGTGAAATGGCTGTGAGAGGAACTAAGTGGGTAGATGGGAGTATCTCAGCTTTATGTAAATCTTAATATACTACATATATAGTATAGCATATGACATATGCCATAATTGGAAAACCTTTTTTAATGTTTGTAAGTAATCAAAGCATCATAATAAGGAAAATTATAATTGTGGAATGAATATAACATGCAAAAAAAAAGAGTGGGCTTGAGAAAAATCCTGTGTAGGCTGTACTGACCTAACACAGAGAGCAAATCTAGTAACATCAGGAATTTGTGTAAGAGACCTTAAAGATTGAGTATGTATTGCCCATATGTACAACCACAGTTTCCAATCCTCTTTGAAGAGTGAAATCTGTATTTCCATTGTCCATTTTCAACACAAAAAAGATGTTACTGACAAAAACCAAACAAATACTAATTGAACAAATTAGTTACAATATTTTCCTATTCCTTTGTGGAGGAAAACTTTTCAATTGACTGTTTCCAGGTGTGTACTTTAGCATTATTGCTTTGAGAATTTAACTGATAATAGCAACAAAAAGTGCGTAGAATGAGTGGCTGTATAATTTTTTATTGCAGCCAAGCACTCCTAGGTGTTCAGTAGCACATCTCAATTGCAATGTTATGCCAAATGCTGTGTTCTTTTGACCTCCAGAATAATGTGTCTAGGTGTGCTATAAATATTAATAACCCCTTTAGTTTCCTGTGTAATTATTTGAATCTTGAATGGATACACAGTAAAGGGCTGATGAAAATATTGGGGAACAATAAAGACAGTACAAATGATTTTAATTATAAAACAAATTTAGTTTATTCCAAGTGGATAAATTATAATCTCAGAGCTATTAGCGATGGAGTCTCAGACATTCGCCATCCTATATTATCTGCAAAAGTCCTGGATTCATCCAGAATGCTTAGACGGCTGATGTAAAGGGATAATTAAAAATAATCCACCTTTATTTAAGCCAAAAACCTCACTGACACAGCTAACAATGAGATGTTTCTTTCCCCCGGTTGCCTGAAGATGAGGGATAGATGGGTATACCAAAGGGTTTGGCTTCTTCTGTGCTAAAGGGAAAAATAAAAGAATGGCATCTTGCAATTCCCTGAGCTCCTGAAGGCTGGTTTCCACATTGATGAGGATTGTGGTTATATGGCTTCTTTTTCCATTTGTCTCTTGAGCACTTTCCTCAAGTGAAGTTAAAATCAGGAATCTTGTTCCTCTGAAAAAAAAAAGGACTGTGGCAACCAAAGATTGATCTGAAAACTGCTATCCTAGGAAGATGAAGATTTTATTTAAGTATCATTTGCTGCATTCAGTCATTGATAAAGTATGAACTACCTACGCTGGGATTTTATGCTGCCTTGAAACCACACATTTCATGTAATTACTCCTAATTCATCTGCATGCAAGTAGCACAAGGATCTTTTCCGTGTTCTTTGCTAAATACAAAATTTGAATACTTGTCCAATTATTTGGATTTTCCTTTTGGTTTAGATTTTATATATTGTAACTATCAATACATATATTCTGTGCAGAATAAAGCTGTTTGGTAACATTTCTATATCTTTTTAAATCTGTTTTCCTTTCAACTGCACATTCATCATCAAATTAACTGTAGAAAAAGATCGAGATAAAAACTTGTTTGTTTTTTCCCGTTTAATCAAACACATATAATACCTGAAGTCAGCTGAATATATATTGAATTATTTTGAAAATATTTTCTTTGACTATCATTTGAGAATGCCAAGCTAAAAGAGAAAAGGCTAAAATTTACTACAGAATCTTATTCATAAAATCAGAATGATTTTTATTGGAAGGTACTTTGAAAATCACTTAGTTTCAATCCCCCTGCCTTGGGCTGGGACATCTTGCTCTACACCAGGTTAGCTCTAAGTCCCATCCAAACTGGACTTAAACACTTCCAGGGACAGGGCATCCAATGTTTCTCTGAGAAACCTGTTCCGGTGCCTCATCACCCTCTGAGTAAAGAATTTCTTCTTCATATCTAATCTAAACCTACCCTCTCTCAACTTACAGCCATTCTCACTTGCACTATCACTTCATGGCCTTGTCAAAAATCCCTCTCCAGTTCTCCTGTTGGCTCCTTTAGGTATGGGAACATTAGTATAAGGTCTCCCTAGAATCTTCTCCAGAATGAATAATTTCAGTTCTCTCAGCCTGTCTTCATGAGAGAGGTGTTCCAGCCCTCTGATCATCTTCATGGCTCTCCTCTGGATTCAGTCTAACAAGTCCATGTCCTTCTTATATTGGGGGCCCTAGAGCTGGATGTGGTATTCTAGGTGGGGTATCACAAGAGAGGAATAGAGGAACAGAATCCACTCCCTCACCCTGCTGGCCATGCTAGTCTTGGTGCAGCCCAGGACACAATTGTCTTTCTGTCTGTGAGTGCACATTGCCAGCTCATGCTGAGCTTCTCATCAACCAACACCCCCAAGCCCTGTAGAGCTTCCCTCAGTGTATTTTAACCCCAGCCTTTACTTGTGCTTGGGATTGCCCTGACCCAAGTTCAGGATCATTGTATCCTAGAATCCCAGAACACGTGAGTTAAAAGGAACCCACAAGGATCATTGAAGTCAAACTCCTGACCCTGCCCAGAACAGCCCCAAAAATCACACCTTGTTCCTGAGAGCATTATCCAAACTCTTCCTAACTCTGTCAGGCTTAGTGCTGGGACCGCTCTCCTGGGGAGCCTGTTCCAGTGCCCAACCACTTATATCCAATCTAAACCTCCCTAACCTACCCTAAACAGCTTCATGCTGTTCTCTCAGGTCCTGACATTTTAGTCACCAGGAGGAAGAGATGATCTTGAACTTGGCCTTATTGAACTTCAAGAGGTTTATGAAGGCTCCCCTCTCAACCCTGTGAAGATCCCCTTGGATAGCATTCCTTCCTTCCACCATGTCAGCTGCACCACATAGCTTCTTGTATTACTTATTTGCCAAAAAAAAAACCCCGAAAACCAAAACAACAACCAAACCCCAAAACTGTATAAAACACAGGAAAATATGTTAATTAACTTCAAAAATTAATTTCTTTCTCTGGTGTACCACCTGTATTATTGGAACTCATACATTGAAGCATTGATGATGAATTTAGATTACTAATGGCTGAAACAGGGTTGACTCCCTTCTAGTATTTAGATCTCATGAAGCTTTTTTCCAGGCTTTTATTGATGATACTATAAGGCTAATATTGATTATACTCAACTGATTTAAGATTAAATTTATTAATTTATGCCTGTTCATAAGGAAAAAAGAGAGTTGATCTAATATCTTTTCCTTAGTTTAGTCATTTTTATACCCACACTCTAGTTCTAGATATACAGTAAGAGACCTGGTGTCTTCTGTTACAATTACTTAAAAGGATCACAGGAATCTGGGTAGTCACTCTGAATTGTTTTTTGTCTTTTTCTTTTACAATAAAAGCTAAAAGAAAGCCAGAAATCCTTTCAGAGTGGAAACACCATGACTCAGCTGTCATTACTCCTTCTGCAGTGCATCATTTCCAAAAATCTCAGAGAAGAGGAGGCCGTGTCCCCTGCCAGAGATTGGTATGAACAGAAAAAGTGGAATAGGTGATGTTAAAGTCAATGCAAACAGAACCTGATAACCTGAAAAGCCAGTTGCTATGCTGACAGCTACATTGCTCCTGATAAATAAAGGAGTCTTTGAAACTAACAATACCTCAAAGCCAAGTGGCACGAACTGGCTCATATTTACAGTGCCAAAGGGTTACCCCCTGCCTCACTTGAGAGCAGATTAATAATTGAGCAGAGTGCTCAAAGTGGGAAAGTGTCCAGCATCTGAGCTTACCTCCTGCCTATCCACCACTGCAAGGTAGATACTGCATCTGAAGCCAGAGCCAAAACTGTAAGGAAAGACCAAAGTTCCATATCCTGGCTGGATATCTGTGCCAAGGATTTGAAAAAAAAACCCCAGAACTAATTGAAACAAGATGCAATCCAAACCACTCAGGAATTATATACTCTCTAGAAAGGAATACATTTTATCAGCATTGGTCAGACAGAAGGTTTACAAAGGTAATCTGTGTATAAATCTTGCTACAGTACAACTCACTGAGTGGGATATAGGATCTTTCTTGCTCAGTATATTGTAGGCTGCCATACACTCAGGCATCAAAATATGTGAAAAAATATGGAAAATCCACAGAAACTCATTTACACTAGAAAATTTCTAACTTAGAAAGGATGAGGGAAGTTTACAGGAACAGAAGCTGGACACCACAGTTGCAATAGAAAAGCTAAATGTTTCTGAAGACCTGGTACTGGCTTTTTTAAATGGGTGAATAAGTACCTGCACTGATTATCTCCAACACCTTTCCAATTTTCTGGATCTGATATATAATATAATATGTCTAATTTTATTATTGAGAAGTCCATTAAATTTTTTGGTATTGTAAAATTGGAAGTTTGAGCTGTAAATTTCTAATTGAGGAGACTTACACTCTGAACAACTCTCTCCATCAGATTTAATCTGTTGAATAATGAGGTTATTTACCTCTCTAATGCACTTTGTGGTGAGCTTGTGCCAGCTATCTCCTTGTTTGGAGCGTCAGTTTGACTTAGTAGTTAATCTTCATCTCTCTGAACAAGAGGGTTTTGTTTCATATTGTATTAGCTGATAGCCATGATGATATTGCAGATGACTGGTAATGAGGTTCAGTAGTTGGACGTCATGAAGGCGCTATCTTTAGAGTGAGATCTTACACCACATTTTCATTTGCAAGTCTCTGATTATTTTTTTCAGACATATGTTAAAAATCCCGTGGCACTTTGGGATTTGGTCAGCTTTCCTTATCTAAATTAATACCATCACAGACTTAATTAACACCAATATAAATATTCACAGCTGTTTGTATGATAGATCTGAATCTAAAATGCTGTGTTTGCATAAGCTGTTACATTACCACATAAAATTTATTGCTTTCTTAGGGGAATGCAACTTACATAAAAACAACCAAATGTAAAATGAAATTAATCAACAGCTACTTTTTTTATATTGCATTATTGTTAGTATAACAGTGCTATCATCTGTGTTAGTGAGAAGCTTTTGCCAAATACAGAAAAAAAATTGATGCAATATTTTTGCTTACTGTACACACATGAAGGAATATTGTTGCTGTTACTATTTAAAATATGGCTTGCAGATTACACCTAGGAAAAAATGCAAATTTCTTCTAGTAATTTAATCCTTACTAGTTTGGAAAATACCCTTTTTACAGAACAGTCTTCTACATATTTCCTGTACTTACTTGAAGTTTTCCTTCTTTCTTAAAAAAAAAACAAAAACAAAAAACACCAAAACAAAACAAAAAAACACCCAAAAAACTCTTTACAAGAAAACAACAACTAGAAATAAACAAAAAAAACAAGAGCCAAGCAAGGATAATCACTTTTTGGATTATCTCTATGACTTAAAAAAAAAAAAAAAAATTACATTAGGTTTTGCCATTATCTCAAAATTAAAACTTGTAACATTTCTGGTCATAGCAATATTAACTTCAAGTCTTTCTCAATCAGAAAATGAGGAAAGGTAATATTTTATGACAACTTGAGTATGAGGACTTTAGGCAGTAAGGAAGGAATCTGCAGCAACTCTTGTAATTTAAAAGTAATAGGGAAAAAAAGGTGCTGTTCATCTGTATTTGCTGGAATGTTTACCAAAGGGAAAGCAGAGTTAGAAGCACTTACACAAAACAAATCATAACAAAAAAGCAGTATTGAGATGGAAAACCTGAACCCTCAGAAGGTAAACCTACATGCTAAATCATAGTTTTATCCTTTTTGAGCAAGATAACACAGCTGTTATAATTCTATTAAATTATTTTGTCTCAGACACTTCATACAGTGAATGGATAGTAGTTTTCAAATGGACAGAAATTCAGTATTTTTTTCTCTTCATTGTTAAATGTTGTAGTCACATATTTACAGCAAAATATTCAAACTTCCTTTCAAAGATAGATTTGTTATATTTAGGTATCATCGTCATGGACTTTCCTATAATGCTTATGCCTCTGGAATCTGAATAATTCAAGAATTAATTTATCTTTATACACTCCATAATGAGGGAGAGATTGTCTTAACTGATGAACTTAGATGGAGACTGAAAAGGGGAACTGATATTTGATGTCAAACTAAATTCATGTAAGTAATGTAAGATTTTAAAAGGAAATCAGGTTCCTAAAGGGTTTTGTGTTCATAGCTCAGATTCAATTACTTTGATTGTAACTGGGAATACTTACTATTGGTGAGAATGAGAGTATAGGGTGTCAAAGTGTACACTGATTAACAAAAAAAAAACAAAAAACCAAAACCAAAATCCAACTCAAAAATTACATTTGCTTTAGAGTCATATCAAGCTGAAAAAAAAAAAAAGTAAAGTATGCAGATATTGCCAAACAAATCAAACAACCTAACCACAGAGCCCTTTTTTCTCCTCTTGAAAAATTGTTGCTTATACAGATTAACATATCTTAATATGGATAATAAGATAATTTGGTAGAAGTTTTAGGGATTCTTTCATAACTTCATTACACTGGCTATAATGCAGGCATATTCTGTCTCCACAATAAATGAAATAAAATTCCTGCCAAAAGCATGATTAAACTCCTCATAGAGATGTGGACCTAAAATCATGTTCTTTATGAACAACCTTCTATTATTTTCTTAATTTGTATTTGCCATTTTACTGCTTGATTTTTGACCATTAATAATCTCTGAACATGAATTTTTGATGTGTGACACCCTTTTTTTATTAAGAGGCTAATTAAAATCATTACTATAAATTGTGTACTTTGGTACCACAACCAAAAATGTCTCACACTCTGCCACTTGAGTTGATTGAATACCAAGAACGTGCTCTCTAAACCAACACTCACAAGGGAGGTCACCAGCAGCAGATTTCACAGGTATTTGCTGTCATTTACAATCCCTTCAAACATTAGAGGGAAGAATATTTTAGCAAGACAGGTTCTGTTTTCCTATTTTCCTCAGATATGCCGACTTAAATGGTTATGCTTGTTATGCCTGTTATGCCTGTTCCTCAAAACTCTAGTTTTATCATCTAAATTTTTATTCCAATTGCATCCTCCTAATATGGAGAGCTCTACTGACCCCTCCTTATATAAATTTACTTTGCTGTCCCTTGCCTTAACTACTACTACCATTTTTTTTGTAGTGCCTTAACTACTACTACCATTGACCATTTGTTCTAATACTGCCCTAGAAGTTCCTATTTTGTTTGCTTCATTTAAGCAATCCTTATTCTTGATGTTCTGTTCTTCAAATAATCTGTCTCTCCTACCTTCCTTCATTTGCTTTTTTTAATGACTTCCAGTCCCATCCTTATTCCCTGGGTTTCCATCCAGTCATCAAAATTACTTCTTAATTATGTCTCCTCCCTCCCTCCCCCCCTGCCTCCCCTTCTGCATGTTCTTGCTTAAGCCTTTTAATAACAGCTCCTACTAAGGATTGTTGGGTGGTCCCTTCCCTTTCCACTTACCCTTTTCTTCTACCCTTTTTCTCTTTTTCTATGCATTTATTTCTCAGAGTGTTTCTAATCCTTTCTTTTCAGTTTCTTCACCTTTCTTTCCCAGGAACTGGCCTCTCTTTCTCTCCCTGCTTCAGACAATGTCGTTCCCATCTTTGACTCTTTGTCTTGTGGCCTGCATGTGTTATTCTAATGATCTGCCCCTGAGTCAGTCAGAAAGCTTCATTTTCTGTGCTGATTGGGTCTTTCCTCAAGATAAGATGCTGGCCCAAGTGGCACAAGAATGACAGAGTTCAAGTACTTATGTTCCTTTCCACAGAATATAATGATAGCTTTGTTCCTAATTTTTAAAGGGTACAGCTTTTGAAGCAATTAATGAAAGGATGGAAGTGATATTAATTTCACTTTTTATTAGTTGTAATGCAGATTTTGGAATAAAAGGATAGGCCCCAAGAAAAGCTTCAAAGTTCTCTAGCAGTTTTAACCAATGTTTTAATTAATAATGAGCTAAGGCTATCTCAGTGATCACAAAAGAGAAATGCACATATCAAAACTAACCTGAAAATAAGGTTTCATAGTGATTCTTTTATGACAGAGGGGATATATATTAGAATCATGTGAGAGGCAAAACATATTTGGTCAAGAGAAGGACCATTCTGCATTACCTCATATTATTTTAGTCAGTATGAATAATCATGCTGTCACAATTACTGCATGATGAAATAGGCAACCAAAAATTGTACTATGTTGAGAGAAAAGGGAAAAGACTATTATTAGGCTTTGTCCTACAGATTCTCTTTTCTATCCCACAGCTTGCCCTGCATATATTTGATTATAAATATAGGTTAATATGCCTAACATCAGCTTGAAGAAACTCCTAGGAAATAGATATACAGACACTGTGCCTTCATTAATTTCTTTTTCCTCATTGTTGCATCTGCTTGATACATTTCTCATAGAGAAATCCATATTAAGAATTCAATAATCAGACTTTTTTCCCTGTGGGCAACACGTACAGTATCATAATTATAGTTTATGACCATCATCTTACTTCATTTTAGCCACCTAAATGTTAGGGGCCAGGTGTCTAATGTATATGGTAATAACTTTGTTGCTGAGGAGGAAAAATACATCCCTCCAGAAAAATTTTCATCCCAACTATGTCAGATGTCAACTGTCTCCTACCTTAGGAGAGAGTTACGTCTCACTGCTGGCATAATTGGCATGAAAATTCATCTCTGGGATACAATTTACAGTGGAAATGAGGTTTCTCCATTGGAAAGATTTGAGACAATCCTATTAACTATACAAATAACCACACCTACTTTCTAACCTTGTAAATGACTGGTAACGAGAAAGTGGCAATGTACCGTATGTCATTTTTCTTCTAGTCAGAGACACTAGCATCATTTATAACATTTAGTTTAATGTAGATACTTATCTACTGCAGGTTAAAAAAAAGGATACCATATAGATATTATAAATCAAATATTTCACTTCATATAATCTGTCTAAACTTTATAGACCTGATTATGAACTCCTGGCTCTCATTACAACAGGTGTTTTGAGTTTCACTGGCGACTTCATGGAACTCAGATTTCACAGATAAGATCTTTATATCCTACACAAATTATGTTCTCTCTGACCAAGGTTTTGCAGAAAGAATTATTTAACATTCCTCTCTTTCTAAATAAGGTAACAAATTATTTTCCCTCTCTTATATTTGAAACAGTTATTGTCAGTAACCAATACCTGAGATGCAGTTTTAAGAGTGATTCAGCAACACATTTAGTATCAGTTGTGATGTTGACATGTCTAGAATCCCTTAGAGTTAACAGAAGCTGTTAATTATACTGTAGTAGCTGTTACTTATTGAGTAAACAAACTTCAGTCAACTATAAGACTTTCCAGGCTCATTAAGGTTCTTAAAAAAAAAAAGTGTTGACTGTTTTGAAAGGTACATTGACTTTATAAATCTTTTAGCTATAAGGCACATAAATCTTTAAACTGCAAGACATCAGTGTAATTAACTTGTGTTTTTAAGATATATACAATTTAAATACATGTAAAGCAAAAGAAAAAAAAAATAGTCCATTTTCAGGGCAAAAGCATATCTATTGAAATCTGCCGCAAACTACTTCCTGAATGAAAGTTCTCATTTTTGCTAATGTTGAAGGTTATATTGCAGTTAATGTTTTACCAGCACTGATAAACCAATTTTTTTAATCTGTAATTGTAATCCATAATTTTAAAAGAAATGCACGAGTTTTGAAGTGGACTTGAACTTGTTTGAGAAAGGCATGCTTTATCTTTCATTTTAAAGACTGAGTCTTCTGGAACATTCAGAATCTGAGTCTGGAAATAACTTTAAATCTAACAGTAAATATGAAGAAATAAACAAAAGCAAGGGGGATGTACGTAGTTATGCGTATAATTTTTGGAACTGAAGTAATTTTGAATATGACATATGCTTAGACAGTCTACCTTATTTCAAAAATATTTCTGTACTAACAATCTGTCACTGAATCCACCCAATGTGCTTAAATTTCATAGTAAAGCCTTCTATTGCCTGGGGCCTATTAATAAGGCAAAATCCCTAGGTTTTGGAACAGGTGGTCTACCAAAGTAGGCAAGAGTACCCACCCTGTGGGAGGATACCCAACATGCCCATTTTCACATTAAAAAAAATGTAACTAATTCAGTATAAGCCTTAACAATATTTTAGTCTAGGGACCATTAGAAAATGGAAATAATTTCACCACTAAAAATATGTGAATGAAGGTAACATGCAATATTAATATTTTGTGTTTCTCAATCTTCCTTTCTGTTTCTTAATCTTCAAAGTATTTCATTCTGGTGAAAAAAACTTTTCATTTTAGAGGTGGATAGTCCTCTCAAATGCAGGGCTTATGTGCCTTGTTTGTATCTTAATTTCATCTTATGTTTGAATATCAGGTATATTTTTCTGATTATCTGGAACTCATATTGCAAAGGTCATTAAACACACACATATAATTAATGCTTGTATATTCTTGTGATATTTTTCAAGCAATAATGTTCATGCATAGAAATTGGAACATGTAAATTAGTTTATTTGAAATCCATGTTTTGTTTATGATAAGAAATAATGAAATAAATGAAATGGCATTTCAAACTCTGAAGAAGGATATTCAAGATTAATTGAATCTACTTATATGTAAAAAGTGTGCCTTTAACTGATGATTTTAATTTATTATCTCAGTGTAGCCCACTCCCTCTGTCAGTGAGCTGTAAGCTGGAAAAAAATAAGTTGGAACTGGAGTAAATTTCAGATAGTCATAGCTGTGAACCGAACCTGAGTGAATAGAAAATGTTTCTTCATATGACTCTAGAGAAAATGCTACATACTCTCAAAGTGAAAACCAAAGTCATAATTGAACCCGAGGGCAATATCTACAGTAACAGAAAAAATGCATCAGGGGACACACACAGTCCATAGTATGCAATTATCTCTTTTTTTTTTTTTTTCCCCACGTTTGGCATGCTCCCTGGATCAGCTACAGTTAGTGCAAAAAGATTTCCCCTGTCTATTCCTATTCATGATATGAGAGATAGCACAGCTGAGGGAATATTCAAGGGGACTTTAGGGATAAAACACTCTTTCTGAAGAGAATAGAAAATTTTAGTCATGTGAACACAGGCTGTGTCGCGTCACTTACGTCGAAGATCAACGAACAAGGCCTTGTTATTGTATTCAATAGCATAAGAAGGACCTAAACTTGTTGGGGAGTGTTCAGAGAGGACCATAAAGATGACCAGAAGGCTGGAACACCTCTCCTGTGAATACAGATTGAAAAAAGTCCTGAAGAAAACATAAAGTACTAGGGGGTATAGTAGATGATAAACAAAAAGAAAATAGATGCCGCTACTATTAAAACAGTGCTAACACTGCTTAATAGTGATAACACTATTAAAATCTCACAGTTTCTTTCCCTCTCAAAACTTCAAGACCATACTAGAACACTGAGAAAAACTATTATCAAATACTAGTATTACAATTCCTTTTTCTCGCTGTGAAGATCACTGGACAGATTTAAGCATATCTAGATTACTAAAACTGCACATTCTGCGAGGACCAACTGAAAGAATCACGTTTGTTCAGCCTAAACAGAAGAGTTGAGGGGACCTAGTAGCAAGCCTTACAATACTTTGGAGTAGGTTGCTGGAAAGATGAAGCCAGAGTCTTTACTGAGGTGCACAACAGCACAGAGGGAAAAAAAACAAAAAAGAAAAAAAGTAAATGCAGACGAGTGTGGTTCTGAATAGATACAAAGAAAATAAAGCACTATGAGGATAATTAAGCATACAAACAGGTTGTCCAGAGAGGTTGTGAAGTCTCTGTTCTTCGAAGTCTTCAAGATTTGGTGGCAAAAGAGCTTTGCAAAAACTGGTCTGAATACAGCATTGACCTTTTTCTGAACAGGAGGTAAAACCAACTGACCAGCTGAGATACCTTTCATAGTGAGTGATTCCTTGATTATTTATATGGAAAAAATCAAACCAAATCAAATGAAAAGAAAAGGTAAAAATATCCAAACCAAAACAAAAAAAACACACATAAACCACCCCTCCCCCAAAAAAACCCACTCCATCCCCCCAAAAAAAATCCCAAAGACTGACATAATAATAACATCCTGTTTAAAGAATTTTTTGACACTACAAAAATAACAAATTTTCCAAAATGAAGATGCACTAAAATAGTATTACAGGTGGTGTCTTTTTTTGCTGCCTAGTGCTTTTCTAACAGGCAACCTTGAAATGTTTTCATAAAATGATAACATTCCATATAGACGTAATTTTGCTATGCTGGCACATTTGTCTTAAAAGTCTCTCCCAGATATGGATTCAGCTGAAGATTTGAAATTGACAGTACTGAGGAATGTAGGAATTTGGATATAAAGATGATGTAGGAATCTATTTGAATTGAACATGTCAAAGGTAACTGGGTTTTTTTCAAAGTAGAAGAAACGAGCAAACTGAAAAATATCTTTGAACTCAAGTGGGTGAACAACTTTCGTGGAGTAGGCATCTCCTAGCAATATTTACTGACTAATGTGTCAATGGGATAATCTGCCTAGGGGAAACCTGGCATCTGACACAGCATAGAAGGGTTAAAATAAGTGCTATCCATTAAAAAACATTAGGACATATTTGGAGTTATCCTAAGGAATGTTGGTTTTTTTTTTTTTAATTTCAAGAATTAACATGAAATTCAAGGGTCTTTGCAACATTTTTTTTTGCACATGTGGTATGAATTGTGACAGAATCATAGTCTGGATAAGGCTAGCAGGGACCTCTGGAAACTGCCTAATCAATTAATCTTTCTCAGTGCAAGGGCCTTACCCAGCTGAATTTTGAATATCTCCAGGGATGTATATTCCCCAGTCTTCCCAGGAAATTTATTCCAGTGTTAGACCAAATCACAGAAAAAAAAAATATTTCTCTTATGATGAAATGAATTTTCTTGTATTTCAATTTGTTTCTCTTGACTCTTGTTCAGTCTCTGGGTGCCACTGGAAGACTCTGTCTCTATCTTCTTAACTTTTGCCTATCAAAATTTATGCACATGGATAAAATTCCCTTTTTTGAGCTCTCTTTTCTCAAAGCTGGAAAGTCCCAACTCTATGACTCTCCCTTCTACTGTTTTTAAGTCCTTGCAATACATAAATTTCCTGAAAAACTAAATTTCTCGGCCTTGCTAACAACAACAAAACTTATCAGGCTTAACAAATTGACATTCCTCTAAAATTAGTTCTTTTCATGTCCAAAATGTCACTGTTACTTAGATTGGAGAGACATTGTTTCTGTTTCAGGAACCCTCCTTCAATTTCTCCCACACTCAAAATATTGTTCTGTATCTACAAAATCTACAGTAATGTATCCAAAATGTTTTCACTTACTGCTGAGACTAATACCTAAGAAAAATATTGTAGACTTCTGATTGATAAAAACATAAAAGTTTTAAATATGTTCTTTTTTTTTCTTACATATATTAGCTTTCATAGAGTAATTAACCATTAGAAATGTAATTAGGAAGTACTGATATTTCCATGAGCTTTTGGTCTGTATTGAACTCCGAGAAAGCAAAACTGTATAAAGCCATCAGGGATTTCACTGTAATGGTGCTTCTTGGAGATATTATGCTTTCACATATGATTGTTTGCTTTTTAGTACATTTACCTCTGGATCACTCCATTTTGTTTTCCAAAGGGAGCCAGACTAGGGGCTTTCCTTATAAGGGAAAATGTGGCCTGACCAAAATGTTTCTTCCAATGAATTTGCTCCTAAGATCTGGTAAAATGCAATTCCTAGTTGAACAGTTGAACTTAGTTCACATTGCCTTCATTACTCCTTAATACAAGTAGTGATCTATCTGCTAAAAATAGATGAAAGACATAGTTAAGAAAGGATTTTATATCATAATTTGGGTGCATTTTATTCTGGCTACCAAAAGGATATATATTGAACTTGTCTTTAAAACTTTGTAGCACTAACCTGTCTTTCTAAAATAAAAAAAATCTGCTCGCTTTTACATTATTTTTCCTTGGAAGTCTGTTTTAGGGCTTACTGTCCATTGTTATAGGCTAATGGTTAGTGTCTACCCCAAAGAGCCAACACACAGGATAAAGATAGGTGCAAGAGTAATCAGGTCTTGTAATAATAGGCATGTTTCCATACCAGAATAGGGTCATGAGTTTCTAATAATATTATTATTTATTGCTGAATACTACTCATAAAATACTCTATTTACTCCAACTAAAGAAAATTACTACCACTACGTGGATATTGCACTTATTCATAAGATATTAAACAGAAGTCACCAGATGGTGCTGTAACACCTAATTTTATGAAGTCCTTTGTCTGAACAAACAACAGGCTCTCTATTTGGCCACAGGAAAAACTATAATCTTTCTAGTTCAATGATGCACTTCATTTTAGGGAGAGCTCCTGCAAGAAACTAAAATATGTGCTTTCTAGCTTGTTTTCATTCATCAATCATATTTGTTGAGATAAGAAATTTTTTTGTATTTGGGCTGAGAATACTGAAACAGATGAATTTTCTGCATGCAATGTGTCTCTGTGAGAAAAAAAGTAGGTGGTGTAAAATTAACACCTCAGGAACATAAGGTAAACTGTTAATTTCATTCTCAAGATTGACTATCCCTGCACAGAAGACTAACAGTTTATCCATGATACATTAAAAAAAAAAATCTTTCATCCTTCTTTAATTATCCAGCAAAGAAAACATCCTTATTGGAACACCTTAACACCAGTCTTGGTCAGTTGAAGAAGGAACACTGAAACCCAGGATGAGTTATGTAGGCTTCAGAATTCATGGCATCTGACATGTCACACACTTTACTCTGTGTACTTGGATTCAAACTTAACACAAAGCTCTCTATAATTATCTATTTTACATCCAAGATATTCTCAGTTCAGACACCTGTTGCCCAGTCCCTTTGCTTCATTCTGTTATGCCTCTGATTGCTTTGACCAAAAAGACAATTTGCGTCTTTCAATCCATAGAAAAATATTAAGAAAAGGAGCTATGGGACAATTTTTTTTTTCTGAAACCAAAAGGATAATTGGAAATTAATTCTTCTGTTTTGATTATATTTCCTCAATCTGTATTTCAGTCAACCTCTCTCCTCCATACTTGCTTATTCACTGCTTCATCTTGTACAGAAGAGGCAATGAAATGCCTCATTCTATCAGCAAAAAATATCAGGAAAGAAGCACAAAATATTTTGTTCACATATGACAGGAAGTGAAAACTATGTATTCTCCCTAAAACTTGAAACAAGGTCTTCCAAGTTCAGATTCATGTTAAGAATAGACTGCAATAAATATCAAAGCCATCATGAAAAACATAGGAGAATACATGCAAGAGCTCATATTCCAGTGAGGCTTAAAAGTTATAGCACAATAAAACAGATTCTGATTATTTTAAAAAGTTTTTCATGATTAGTTAGTTGATCAAATGCTACTTCAGAATTTCCAGTTTCATAGTTTCTCTTCAGGTCAGAGGACTGTACTATTGAGCTGAAACACTTGAACAAGAACTCACAAAAAAAAGAAAAACACTACATAACTTATGTTTAAAAAAAAGAAAAAAAAAGAAGAAAGAAGAAAAAAGAAGAAAAAATCAGGAAATATTAGAATAAAATAATATGTCATTGAGTTTTTGATTATAAACAAGTTCTAATCTTTGTGTATATTTTACTCTAGATAATTTCAGCCTTGATCTCCAAAAAAAAGGCAAATGCTTTCAAAATACAATTAATTCTAATGCAAAACCTCCAAGATATCTCTTGATTATTTATTTATTTAAATACCTAATTAAGCTAACATTTAAAACCCATATTTTTAATAGTTTGAATTTATCCTGTTTAAGCTTGATACATAGTCTAAGGCTGGAACATAACTGAACGACTGTAACCATTGCCTATTATAACAGTTTTTATTATGTGTTGCTGTAAAATATCTGAGAAAAAAAATAGAAATAGTTGATCAAGATCTCTTCAGCTCTCTCAAAGATAAAATAACACCCTTTATTTTACTTGCCTCAGTGCAACTTGTAAACATTCACTAACACGGAGTAATATTACTGAACTTAAGCTGAGCTATCTGGTGTATGCTTTAAACAATCTTATTAGCTAATTCTTAAATTAATCACATATGTATGAAGAGGAGAAAAGTGGAAGCCCTACATTCAGTTTTATAGATGGAAGATATGATGCCAGCAAAAATTACCTGCAGAGTTCCAGAAACTCAAAGAAGCTCTATGCAAAGTTAATTATGTTGAAAAAAATAATCATTGGTTTATCTCTGTTATTTTCCTAAGCAGTAATTCTCAAATCCTATTAAATTGCTATTTTCCACTGAAGACTTTTAAGAAAGATCAGAAATATTTCTCCATGGTTATTGTTTTAGTGCTTGATTGTTGTGTTTATGTCAGGAGCACAGATGCTTTTTGTTAATCAGTAGTATGATTTAGTTCCATTAAAACTTTTACACCCACTTATCACAAGGCATAGGTGGAATAGCCATCTGTGTAAATCTAAAAACTTTTTTGAGAGAGAGTCCAAGTCATTAGTTTATACTTTTAAAGGATTCTACTTTTTAGCCATTAACAAATCTGTTTAGATCTGCATTTCATATATCAGTGCATTTACATTTTTACAATCCAGGTAATCAAATCATTTGGTTAGATATCATTTATTCTGAATAAAATTGTGTGTGCCAGACGTCTGTAATCTTTTTTTTAGCATTATACCAACTTTCTACAATAAAATCTCATAAGGTCAGAAAATCCCTTTTTTTAAATTACATTTTCAGTTTTCAGTCTATAATTATCAGCATGACATTAATACATATCGTCTTTTGTAATATGATGTTGATAATAGTTTATAGTGTGATCATACAATAGTTTCACCTGTGTAGTGGTCCAACAATAAAACCAGGTAAATGATGCAATTTAGAAAATCCTTGAAGAGATTTTTTTTTTTGTAGAAAATGTAATGTTTAAGAAATCTAGAGATATAAGAACTTAGAAAAGATTATGAAAGGATTTTTCTGCATATGAAAATGTTCTGTTGTACCAATCTCCTAAATACATTGTTGTATAAATATCTTATAACCTACTATAATTGGAATGATTATTTCTAAGTTACATTTGGGAACAATATCTGTCAGGGGTCCTATGATTAGTCCGAATATACAGTCACGAGCTTTCAAAATGAAAGAAGAAAAAAAACAAACCTACAGAAGGAACAATCACCAAAACTCATCTATCACCTAACTGTCTCCATCAGTGTTTTTGAAGCTGGTTCCTCATGTTTTAATTCACCACTTGAAACCCTGAATTTTTGGTTGTCAAATGTTTTTTGACACTTAAAAACTTATTCCTCTAGAATGGGATTCACCTCAGAACATGTCCTAATGAGTCTAAGCTTAGACTCACTCCTTACTTGAAGCACACAGTCAGATAAAATGCCCTCTCTTATTCAAGGCAGGCACATTCCTTATTACCAAAGCAAGATAGATATTTCTCACAGTTTACACAGGTAAGACTTCTCCCACCCATGCTGTATTTAGAGGCAAGTTTTGTTTAGTTAGTACCAGACATATTTTTTTTTTATTCCTTCAGTCCATCACCTTCTTTGGATAGAGATAGCTAAATTTGATTTGCACTGTAAGCCAAGAATAGCAGTGATGAACTTGGCACTAAGGAGCTGCAAAGATGCAGCAATACCACATGTGTAAACATTCTGAATGAATGTGATCACTTAAATGTGGAAGTATGACTTGTCATGCTGAATTACTACAAACAGAGCATGATTGATTGATTACACCCTGTCATAAGAGGTTCCCTAGGAGTAAAGGAATTAATTTAGATAAATACAAGGTAGTAATACACTTAGGAAAATGTCATATCACTAGGATGTACAAAACTAGCAAGATCTGACTAGGAAACTGATAGCACTGCAGATCTCACAGCTGCATGGTATTGCACAAAATGTTTTCTTTGTATAAATAGGTAGCTCATGCAGCAGAAAAAGAAATACAGTCTTAGTAACATTTAACTTGGAAGTAAATTTTGTAATTATATTAAAATTGAGTAAGGCAGAATACCCCACTAAAACTAATTGTCTCGGATATATTAATGCTCTTGAATATCTACTGAAAAAAGGGGACAAAATGAAAGTTTTTTGTTTATAGACTGACATACAAGAGATGCCTGTGAATGAGTTAAGGAATAATTTAAGATTTAAAAATCAGAGAGAAGAACAGCATGAAACAGTCTACAAAGTGAAAGACTGTTTGAGACTTCAACAGATTGTCTGAATGATTCCCAGTTACAGTGTGTACAATTGGACAGAGAAGACATAATACTGGAGGCCCAACTACAGAGAATTTGACTGTAGATATTAAAAAAAAAATACCAAATTGGTTACATTTTCAACATTTTTCCCATATTTTTCAAATCTTTTACAGATTGCCATTACTTTTTGGATAATGTGATAATGGTTCAAAATAGGAGTAATTTCACCTCTCCGAGTCATTTCACCTTTCCATCTCTCTTAACTTGCATCTAAGATTTTGTCTATTAATGCGTTTATATCATTAAGACACTAAAAGAGCACTTCAGGTAATAAAACCTCAGCCCTTTTTCCAGACTCAATTTCTGTGTATGCTAATTATGCATATTTAGATGCATAGTGATCCTTCTTGTTTTATAAATCCATCTCACATACTGGCAAAATTCACCTCCTTGAGTGTGTCTAGTATCCTTCCAGGCATTACGTAATTCATTTCTTTCGTGGCAGCTCCCTGTAATTTCCTCCCCTGCAAATTTAAATTGACTTCAGATAGTACCTGCTTTTCTCAAGTAGTTGTGGTCTGAAAGGTGATGAATATAAGCAGAGAGCCATGAGGTACTTTAGTTTCCATTCAATGCCATAGGATCTGTGTCTGCCTTAAGAGTGTCTATATCAGGACCAGTTTTGGAATGTGCCTGTTGTTTTGCTTTTATAACCATCACAGTAGACCATGTGGCATTGTATCAAACAAGGAGTGCTCTCACACCTTTAGCAGAGGATGTGGACCACTAGTAGTGCTTGTAGGCTTGCTGGCTATCATGGTTTTGTTCTGGAAAATAAAAGCCTTTCATTTTCAGCAAAGCCTTTACGGAGGTATTCTTTATGGGCTGCCATATGTTCTGGGAGTTTATAACTCATGTTTGCAATGTATTTTTCATAAATTCATCTGTGCATATAGGGAGACGCAGATGTAGCAGGTAAGATAAAAGAATAACGTTTAGGCCAGAGTCTGCCCAGCCTTTCATTCTTGAGTTAGCAGTCTAAACTAATTTGCTGGGAAATGTAAGGGTTTTGAACAATGGTTGCATCACAAATAGAAGACTGCTATATATTTTGGAGTAATTATAATTTATCTAATTAGCTTAGAAGCCTGAATGAATCAGTCTTAATTAATGTTGCAGCAAATCTGAAATTAGGATTCAAGTCTAAACTAAGCACCTCAGACAATTGATGGAAGGAGATAGGCACTTTAAGGACATCTCCAATGAAAAGTCTAAAAATGGGCAGATGCTAATACTTTCATACTTCCCCTCAACAACTCACTCACTGGTAAAGCTGCTTCTTAATTTAGCTGTAGTGAAGCTGCCAGCAGAAAATATTCATGGCACCTCCCTCTCTTTCATAGTTATATTGGGGTAGGAGTCAGTTCAGAATTACTGGTTTACTAGGCTTCAGTGTTGGGACAATTCCATCAGAGCCAAAGCATAGTTAAATACCTGGTGTTCCAGCCCCTTACCAGCCTCATTGGTCTCCTCTGGACGTGCTCAAGCATCTCAAGGCCCTAAACTGAGGGACCCAGAGCTGGACACAGCGCTCAATGTGTGGCTTCACCAGGGCCCGGTGCAGGGGAACAATGACCTCCCTGCTCCTGCTGGCCACACCATTCCTGATCCAGGCCAGGACGCCATTGGCCCTCCTGGCCACCAGGACACACAGCTGGCTCATGTTCAGCTGCTGTCACCAGTACCCCAGGTTCCTTTCTGCCTGGGCACTGTCCAGCCACACCGTCCCCAGCCTATAACACTGCAGGGAGTTATTGCGGCCAAAATGCTGGACACAGCACTTGGACATTTTAAACATCATCCTATTGGACTCTGCCCATCCATCCAACCATTCCAGGTCTCTCTGCAGAGCCCTCCTATCTTCCAACAGACCGACACACGCTCCCAGCTTAGTGTCATCTGCAAATTTACTAATGAAAGATTCAATAGCCTTATCCATGTCATCAATGAAAATATTGAACAGAACTGGCCCAGCACAGATCCTGAGGGACACCACTGGTGACTGGCTGCCAGCTGGATACAGCACCATTTACCACCACTCTCTGGGCCCGGCCATGCAGCCAGTTCCTCACACAGCAAAGAGTGCTCCTGTCCAAGCCACAGGCTGCCAGCTTTTCCAGGAGTATTCTGTGAGAGACAGTGTCAAAGGCCTTGCTGAAGCCCAAATAGACAACATCCACAGCCTTTCCTGCATCCACCAGGAATGTCACCTGGTCATAAAAGGATATCAGGTTGGTCAAACACAACCTACCCCTCCTGAACCTGTGCTGGCTGGGCCTGAGACCCTGGCCATCCTGTAGTGTGATGACACTCAGTGTAAACTGCTCCATTACCTTACCAGGTACTGAGATCAAGCTAACTGACCTATAATTACCAGGATCCTCCTTCCCACCCTTTTTGTGAATGGGCATCACCTTGGCCAGTTTCCATCACAGTGAGCCAGGTGCATTGGTAAATGATGGAGAGTAGCTTCACAAGCTCATCTGCCAGCTCCCTCATCACCCTCGGATGGATCCCATATAGTCCCATAGATTTGTGAACATCAGGGGAGCTCAGCAGTTCTCTGACTGCCTCTTCCTGGTTAACAGGGGGACCATTCTGCTCCCTGGCACCATCTACCAGCCCACGAGGACAGATGCCCTGAGGACAAGCCATCTTCCCACTAAATACTGAGGCAAAGAAGGCTTTAAGCACCTCTGTCTTCTTCTCATCTGCAGTTACTTAGTTCCCTCCTACATCCAGTAGAGAACAAAGATCGGTCTTGCCCTTCCTTATGTTGTTAATATATTTGTAAAAACGTTTTTTTATTATCCTTTAAAAAAATTGCCAAATTAAGTTCAAACGGAACCTTGGCCTTCCTAATTTTTTTCCTACATGCCCTAGCAACCCCCTTTAAATACTTCCTGGGAGACCTGATCCTCCTTCCAATGATGCATCCTCTTTTTATTTCTAAGCTGCTTCAAAACCCTGTTGCTCATCTAGGCTGGACATTTGCCTCCTTGACTCATCTTTCAGCACACAAGGACAGTCTGTTCCTGTGCCTTCAAGATCTCTGTTTTGAAGCACACCCAGCTTTCCTGGACTCCTTTCTTTTTAAGGGCTGCTTCCCAAGGAACTCTCTGAATAAGTCTCCTAAATAGGCCAAAGTCCAATTTAAAAGTTTTATTGGTATTTCTCCTCATTTCACCAAATATCGAAAACTCTATAATTTCATAATCACTGTGCCCCAAGCAGCCTCCAACCACTACATCTCCCACCAGCCCATCTCTATTTGCAAACAACAGGCCGAACATAGCCCTCCACACACTCTAAGAACTTCATGGTCTTCCTCTTTTCTGCTGTAATAAGTTCCCAGCAGATGTCTGATAGGTTAAAGTTACCTACAAGGACAAGGGCTGGTGATCCTGAAACATTCTCCAGCTGCTTATAGAATAAGTTGTCCACCTCTTCTTCCTGGCTGGGTGGATGATAACAAACTCCCAGTAGGATACCAGCCTTGTTGGTCTTCCCCTTAATTCTTACCCATAGGCATTCAACTTCATCGTCATTAGTTTCAATACCCATGAGTTTAAACACCCAAAAGCCTCCCTAATATAAAGGGCCACCCCTCCACCCTTTCCTGTCTCTTCTGAAGAGCTTGTAGTCATCCAGTGTGGTGCTCCAGCCATGTGAGTTGTCCCACTATGGTTCCATGATGACGACTACATCATAGTTTGCTGTTGTACCATGGCCTCCAGCTCTTCTTGCTGTTACCCAGCTGGTCAACATCTTTTCTTTTCTCACTTATTTCCCTATTCTTTGCCATTTTAAGACAAGCCTCTTGTCTTTTTGTTTTGTTTTTTGTTCTTAGTCCTGAGGCTTAATCTATTTTCTGTGAGTTCTCAAAGACAAATGTTAACAGTGTATCTCTAAAACAGACATTCAGCAAATGCCCTTAAGTATTATGAGTCATAGGGTTGCATTGCCTAAAACTTAAGAAACCTGCCTCCATGGATGAAATTCAGAGTAATGAGATAACCATCTAAAGGGTGGTATTTGTAGAAGAAATGGGATTCACAGCAGTTAACACCTTCAGTGCTAGGTATATATACCATACAAAGAAATGAGCTGACCTTTACAATTGCAAGATTTCCAAACTCATTATTTAGGAACCAGCTGAATCTGGATTCAAAAGCTGAAGTACCCTTTAAAAGTAAACACAATGAATAAGAATAAAGCCTATTTTCTTTCCCAAGCAAATGAGATAATACCTAAATCATTAAAAAAAAAAGAATTTAATAGGTACAAAAAACAGAATAAACACAGTCTGGAAACTTGTACATTTCTGGGAAGGGATACTATCTTCCTGGATATTTTTCTTCAATATCACTTCTCAGTTATTTTCTTGTTGGTTGTTTGGCAATTGTAATGAAAAAGTTCAATCTTCATATTTTTTGCTAAGGAGCTCCTCTTCAGAATGATGTAACCGTTATTTTCATCTTTCTTCTTTTATAATCAAATTAGGTTTATTTAGCAACAGTGCTTCTGATTTTATATTCTTACATGCATTTGCCTTTTAATGTTCAATGTAGTATTTGTCCTACTGTTTTTATTTGTCCTCTGTCATCTGACCCCAGTTGCCATTTTTGGTATATATTTTTCAGATCAGGTTGGTGAAAGACTTATGATTATGAAAAATTAACTTCTACTTTATTTACTGTCCTCCTGCACTTGCTTGAATTTTCCAGTTTGAAATGATCTGGCTTTAAGCTTGACCTATTACATAAAATACAAAATAAATATTATATAACATAGCAATATCCACAGTAATAAATATTTTAAAACTATTTTACACATAAAGTGTATGTTCCAGATGTGGAGAAAGACCATAATCTGTGGCTGAGAAAATTTTCATAATTTTATGGAGGTCAGGGGATCATTACTAGACCCAGTCTTGTTTAATATCTTTATTGATTATTTGGATGAGGGGATTAAGTCTACCCTTAGTAAATTTGCTGCAAACACCTAGTTGTGTGGGTCTTTTCATCTGCTGCAGGATAGGGAGGCTCTGCAGAGGGATCTGTATGGCCTGAATCAGTGGGCTGAGGCAAGTGGTATGAGATTCAACAAGATCAAGTGCCAGATTCTGCACTTTGGCCAGGATAGCCCATGCAGTGCTACTGTCGGGCGGCAGAGTTGCTGGACAGTGCTCAGCAGAAAAGCATCTGGGAATGCTGGTTAACAGCTGGTTGAACATGAACCAGCCTGTGCCCAGGTAGCCACAAAGGCCAGTGCTATCCTGGCCTGTATCAGCAACAGTGTGACCAGCAGGACCAGAGAAGTCACTGCTCCCCTGTACTTGGCACTGGTGAGGCCACACATCACTAGTGCTGTGTCCAGTTTTGGACGCCCCAATTCAGGAAGGACATTGAGGTGCTGGAGTGAGTCCAGAGAAGGGCAACAGAGCTGGTGAAGGGTCTAGAGCACAAGTCCTATGAGGAGAAGCTGAGGAAGCTGGAGTTGTTTAGTCTTGGAGAAAAGGAGGTGCAGGGGAGATTTTACCACTCTCTACAACTGCCTGGGAGGAGGTTGTGGCCAGATGGGGTTTAGTCTCTTCTCACATGCAGCTAATGATAGGACAAGCAGACATGTCTTAAACTGCATCAGGGGTGGTTTAGGTGAGACATTAGGAAGGAATTTTTCACAGAAAGGGTGATTAGATATTGAAATGACCTGCCCAGGGAAGGGAGTGGAGTCATCTTCCCTGGAAATGTTTAAGGAAAAACTGGATGAGACACTTAGTGGCATGGTCTAGTTGACATGGTGATGTTAGGTCCTGGGTTGGATTTGATAATCTCAGAGGTCTTTTACAGCCTAACTGATTCTGATTCTGGTTCTCAAAACTTTCATATCAATTCCCTCTAATAAGACAAATTGACTTTTTTTTTAAAGCTGTTCATACCTGTTGGACTGAATGTTTAACCACCATTAGAATATTTAAGAGGTAGCTAGCTGTATGCTAGAACACCTATTTGTGTCTGTTTCTATGCTTCATTCCTGATGTCTAACTCTTGCACAACTGTAGGTACTAGTCTCTTTTAGCTCTTTCCTTTAACTCCTGGTCATTTTTTAATTCTCTGTTCCTGATATTGACTCTTGACCTTGGGTTTACCTTTTCATACATCTCCAAAGTCTGTTTTCTCCCCTGAGGTCTTTCCCTTGATTCTCAATATTGTGCTGGACTTTTTATAGATCCAGAGCTACTAAATATCTCCAACTTCATGAGGGTTATGAGGGCTACTAAATCTTATTTTTTTTAATAGCCACATCGAAAAAAGGTCCATTTACACAATTTTAATTATTGGGATTTTGTGTCCATGTACTGTTGTCACTGAAAAGCAAAAACCAGTCTTCCAGATTCTATTTTTGTGTGCCACTGTTCACAATATAGCATTGAACTTCTTTAGATTGTGACTTTCATAAAATTTCTTCCATATATTTCTGTTATTTCTTATTTCTTTATTTCCTGTTCAAAACAATAGAAAACTTCTTTAAATTAATTAAATTTTTAACTGTGAAAATAAGAATGCATAACAGGAACAACCTTTTTCTGTGCATGCAGTGTAAACCTTTTGAATTTAGTTAATTCTAGTCAATGTCTATCAGTGAGATTAATTTTTGTGGCATGGGTAAATTTCTGTATTGCAGCAACACAATTTCACTACAGCTTCCGTGTGGCAGTGATCATGGCTTTTAAAGTTCCTGTTACATTCCTTGAGTATATAGTTTGATTCATCCTAATAAAAGGTATCCAATGCCATATAAGATAGCCTACTGTATCTGTGACTTTCATGTTTGACTGATAGTGCTGCATAGGACCAGTGGGAGATTTTTGTAACACTGCATAGGAAGGTGAAAACTCGGTGGGATGTGTCTTGACATGGACTCACTGAATCAAACCCTTAGTTCACATGAGAATGTCAATATTTAGATAGAAGATTTACTTGCAAGCATGGAATGAGTACCTATTCCTATTTCTGTATATTAAGTCATTAACTGGAAAAAAAAATTTGACCTGAAGACATATTTTATTTTCTTGCAATTTCCTTCATTGTTATGAAGACTGGTATTTCATTATCAAATTTTATACAACCTAATCAGTGTGTGTTCAAAGCAGTGCACATACATCTCTCTCCTTACATTCTTGACTTGTTCCATTCTTAATGTTACACATTCATTGGCTTTTGTAATTTCTAAGATGTTAACTTTTCCACTAAAATTGCCTACACTAATTAATGCTGTGCCTCACAATGTACTTAATACTCATTTGTTGAATGCAAATCAACTATTCATATGACTTTCAGATTTTGGTCAGCATTCAACTCAGTGATTGACAGTGAGAAGGACTTCCATTGAAAAAAAAAGAGCATGTAGATAATTTAGTATTGGGTAAATAGTAGATGATTCTTGTAATAAAAGTGTATTGGCCTACTAGAAAATATTCCTGGAAGGGCTTCCAGGGCTAAAAGTCAACTATTTAACTAAATCTTTTAAAGACTTTGAATGAAGAGTATTTACATTCTTGTTAATTAGTATAAAATCAGTTTTTGGATAAAGCATGGGAAAAAAAGAGAAGTGGTTTATTGAAAAAAATGAAGAATATAGATTTTTAAATCTCATCTCTTTGAAGTTTGGACAGAAAAATAAAACAAACCAAAAATCACCACAAACACCACAGCAGTTTGGCAGATCTTAAAGGCCTTTAACATTATTTGCATGGTTTGTTGCCAACAAACCAAAACTATTATATAAGCTTACAGCTCTGGTCATATTAGTGAAAATTATTATTATTAGCACCGTACTACCAGACATGAAACAACCTTGAAGTACTTAGGTCAGCTTCTAATATGGGTCTACAATACTAAAATTGTGACAACAAATAGAATGGTTGAACTAAAACTAGGTTTTTAACAAGTGAGACAAAGCACTTAGAACAACTTAAGATCTTTGTTAAGAAGACACATGCAAAGTTACTCTTCGTGGTACATACACTCCGTGAATAAACATTAGCACCCTAGAGCTGTCTTTTAATACAACTATAAAGAAGATCTATTAGGAAATCTTGCCAAATGTTTCTGTTAGAAGAACATTTTATTGCTTGCAATGACATTTTTTTTCACTCCTGTACCAGTGTTTTACAAATGGAAATTAAACATTGTGGCTCCAGAATATTTTGCAATGTAATTCAAAATTTGATTATAATTAAATCTTGAAATAATTTCTTTAATAGTTAATTATAATTTGTAGTAATTTTAGTGCAGTAGCTTTATCCTTCAGTGGGTCATGGGAACTGAAATAGTCTATACATATGCAATTTTGTGTTTAAGTGATCAAAGGCAACTTCCAGTCAGATCATATTGAAACATGGTGTCTTATTTTCTAGATCAAACTATGTCTGTTCTGTAATGAGAATATTTATTTCAGCTTCAAATAAGAATTAAATCAAATAGGAGTTTTTTGAACTTACCTTCAATATGACATTCTTGTGTTTTGATCATCTATTCAACAATAAATTGAGAGTATAAATACATGCATAGGAAAACAGCAGGCATCCTTCATGAACAACTTTTAAGTAGATTAGGTTAAAGTAAAAGTATCCTTTTTCTAACAAAGTGTCTTAGAAATCTGGGAGCAGAGCAATCTGTGGAGAAAAAAAAATGATTTAGAGGATGTTCTAGAGTATTTATCTATGATTAAAATAATAAACAAAATAGAGTTTCTTCCCTGAACTTGAGACAAACCAGCGCACCATGTTCCTGTCTATTAAAATAAAGTCTGTTATTTACCTACCCTGCCCCACATCTGGGAACAGATATGGACTTTTGGGAATAGTCCATGGCTTGTGCTAACATCTGAATTGTACTCATCTGTTCACGTAGAAAGTTACTTGGCCCGATCAAAATTGTTACAGGAACCACTCTAAATATATTAGTACAGATCACTATGTTTCCATCTTTATCAAAATTTACGTTCTCTGTCACAGTTTGATTTATAAGTATAAATGTAAACATTGAGGATTGTTTGATAAATTATGTATCTTCAGCTTTTCTTAAGCATTAACTGATTTTGCAAATTCTGACTTCCTAAATATTTCGTCCTCCACAATTCCACTCTCTAAGGCAAAGATATCTTCACAAATGGAAAGAAGAAGTTCAGTCCTGTCCTGGTTTAGGGCAAATTTGGGAGGAACCCTCCAAAATGGTGCTCCTCTGGAAAGCAAGTCCAAACAGCCCCTCCCCCTAGCTGGTCCGGGAAAAGAACTCCCTCAGAGAAAAACTGGAAAAAACTATTTATTTAACAAACAAAATACCCACAAGTATAAAGAATTAATAATAATAATAATAATAATAATAATAATAATAATAATAATAATAATATGAAACAATAAAACCTCTCACCGCTCCGAAGAGAGAGAGATGGCAAAACTGAGAGTCCGTGCCAGGAGTTAACTTCGCTCCCTCAGTCTGTTTATCAGTCCCTTCAGTGCTGGAAAATGACAAGTCCAGGCCCGGTGGGCCACGGGTGCAAGATCCCAGTGCTCCTCTGGGTTTTTTCAGTCCAGAGCAGATTTAAACGGTCCCAAGAAGAAAAAAAAAAAGGGAAAAACAGTCCAGGAAAGCTTCTTTGCCTCAGCTAGCTAAACTAACAAAAGGAAGAAAAAACTCTCTCTGGCTGCCCTCCGTGCATCTGACAAAGGAAAAATAAAAAAAACACAAAGTCCCAAGGACGAGAGCAGATCCAGAGGAGTGAACACTGTTTTTCAAAACAAACTGCGCGCTTCTTCTTTCCCTGCTCACTCTCAGAACCAGTCTTAAAGGTACAGAACACAGAACAGATGATGTGGGGCTACAGGCATAATAGTCACCCTAGGACAAGTCCCTAAGTCATTGATGAGCCCCAGAAGTTGCATTTGTATTTTACTGTTCAGGACACACTGCAGGATTGTGTTTGGGTATAGGACTGTGCCCAAGGCACAGAGGTAAACAGAGAGAAGGGAAGGATAATGCTTAATTTTAATTTCAAGGAACTTATGTTGGATTGTTCAGATTCACTGCAGGCGGGAGTAACTCTTGAATTGAAGAAATTAGATATTATGCAATTCTCTCAAAATTAGTCTCTGCAAAGAGCCTTTTTTAGGGAAAGTGGTGAGCCACATGCTGCCAAGATTGATCATCTATGAGGACATCAAGATGTCATTCATTTGTCATCAGGACAAAGCCATTGCGGAACCTTCTGAGGTCAACACAAATTCATTTCAGATTATATTCAAAACTGTATCCAAGCTCAACAGCTGACCATGTTCTCTATAATAAGATGAATTAAACCCCTATGTTTTGATTTGTCCAAAATCCTAATCCAAATGTTATTTTTCTGGCTTTCAATTGATATCCATATAAACAACTTTGATATAATTGCAGACCAGGATAAGTGCTGGTCAGTTGCTCTTTCTTTTCTAAGATTAAGGTTTCTTTCCTATTGCTCTTTGTAAAAACTGTGGAAGCTCAGATGACCCCCAGAATTTCACAAAACACCCTCTTTTGATTTAGACTGGCACATTACCGGTATGATATTGTGTATATCTGCAAGACTAACACAAATCAATGGTTGAAAAGAAATATTGTGCAGTGTCTGCTTCTGAAAGGATAAACAGATACATATTTTAAAATCTGAAGTATTATGATACAATATGAAGTGTGGGAAATGGGCATCTGGTTGTTTTTTTGTTTTTTTTTAATCTTTTAAAGATCAACATTATTTTAATGAATGTAACCACTGTCATTGCTAATTCTTTATATGCTATGTTAAACAAGCAAAATTTGAATGATGGGCGGCAGCATGAGGGAATCCCCACACCTGTGGTATTCAGTATTATTCACTTAATGAATTCTCCTCTAAAATTCATCTTTCAGAATTGTTTACACTAAAAAAAAGGGCAAAATAAGTTATCAAAGAAGATTTTATTTTTATTATCACTTTAAATTCATTCACATTGAGCAAGATGACTGGTAAGAGAGAATCTGATTCAGAGTTAACCTGAGAACCCTATCCAGTCAGTATTTCAACATTTGCCCATTTAATATCCAAATACTGATTTGTCCAAGAATGTGAGTGCCATCTTAACTATCTGTTGCTTCCCTCTGGCAACAGTATTGTTAATGTGTTTTGGGTCATTATCTGATGAAAGACACTGGCTTGTGTGGCATTACGAAGACACACCCTAAACTTTTAATTGCTTGAGAGAGTGGGCTCCTACCTTGCATTTGCTATATGCTGCATACTCTGCCCATGATACTTTTGTAATGAACTGTAGCATACACTAATTTTTGCACTAAAGAAAAACATGACAAATCAGTGGGATAAGGATACAGGCAGTATAACAAATAAATGAAAATAAAAGTAAATAAACAAGAGTGAGAGAAAATTTCTTGTGAGGTAAACCTGGACTCTTTTAGATGATTTGGTGGAATATCTACATCTCGTCACAACAGTGATGGGAAGGTGGAAAGGTGTTAAATCCACATTGTTGGAGCCAATACTACATTCCCATTGTTTCAGCTTACTTCTCTTTAAAAAAAGAAAATATTGAGGCTATCCGTGTAAAAGTAACAAATTTTCATATGATTCACCAAGTTGCTTTCTGGTTACTGAATGAGGGATCCTGTTTCTGTCTGAAGAGTAGTGAATTTCAGTTATCTCTGCACTGCCAGTTTTAGGTCTGTTACCAGTACAGTTGTGGGATGATTTGTAGCATCACTGTCTGTTTCCAGGAAACTGTACCACATTGAGCCAGCAATGTTTAGGGACAGAGGCTTCATGGGTAGGGGCAAGTACACCAGGACAGTTCTCTCAACCATGGACTTAGGGCCAAGGATGTGAAAACTGAAAAAAAAAACCCTAAAAAATTCTGAATAAGTGCTGGTACCTCTCTTAGCTATGAATTTCTTAGCTCTAAAGCTAAAGAGTTGTGTTTGTGCTCTTGCAGGGCTCATGAATCTTACTTTCTTGACCAATCAGTGACAGAGCTTCAACATGGGGTGAAAAGGGTATTCCCATTTTTCTTTTCTCCCTCTTATTTCCTGCTTTTCTCCCTTATGCTTATGTGGTGATCAGGGCATACTCCTCAAGAGAAAAATATAAGTGATTTTAGTTTCAAATCCTTTAGGTTAAGGATACTGAACTCTAATCCCCCAAGTGATTTCTTTAACCAAGAGTCTGTCATACAAAACATGAGCGATGCCTCCCCTCATCACCTTTCTCTCACTGTTCTGTTTTAAAGGCAAAGCAATTGAAACAGAGTTTTATAGGTGGCTCAATAACTGTCTGGAACCGTCACATTACAAGTTTCAGAACTTCAGTCCTACCACAATGGTGTTCTTAGGAAATTTATGAATTTCATCTGGAGATAGTTGAGGGCTGTGCATCCTCAAGAGGAGAGAAGAACAATTATAAGAATAAGAAAAAATGGAATTTCAGGCAATTAATAGGTCAAATGCAGACTAGAAAATTTAGCTGTTTCTTCAGCATGAGTATTTTCAATAATTAATCTGTGAGAGGTGCTAACTTGATCTACATTTTTTAAAGATGTTTATATTCTTTTAAACATGTGTTCTTTATTCTAGTTTATACTATAGAACTAGAAATACTTCTATCATCTGCTATTCTAATTTTTTTCTGAAGTATTGATTTTCTTTTCATGCACTGGAAATATATGCTGCTTTTCCCTTTACTGCTGATGTCAATTTTATCCCTTTTTCTGAATAGCTGTAGATGTACATTTGATATAATTAATGTGGCAGTCTTTGACTCTATCTTTCCAAACTCCATAGGCTGAAATTTTACAGGCTTGTACCTGAAGACTTTGATATCTGGGCAAGTGTTATCATTAGCACATTACCTCTTGGTACATTATCTTGGTAAGTAGAAATATTAGGGAATTTTACTAGATATGGCATGCCTTGTTAATTAGGCCTAACTTGCCACTATTCTGATTTGTCAAAAAATGAAAACAAATTGGCCGATAGTATGGCTATAGATCATAAATGTGAGAACATAACTCTAGCAGCTGTTTGAGAACAATTTTACTCATGATGAAATGTATGAGATCTGGTTCTATTTCTCTCCCCAACTACTAATGTAATTTGGGAAATTTGACTGAAGGAGATGTATAAAATAGAGATATTAAGATCACAGAGTGGCTAAACCTGCTGTTCAGAACCCAGTGTTAAAGAAAGTCAAGTGGAAAAAGTTCATAAAACCTAAGTCAATCAAAATAAGCAAGAGACTAGTCTAAATAACTCATTCAGATTCACTCTCACTGTAATAAAGAATTGTCTTTTTGTGTTGATATTACTTTCTGACTGCAAATGTCTTTTTGTTTCTTGGATTTTTTTTTTCCTATTTTCAACTGAGGCATTTTAGACATCAGTGTTAGACTGAATGTCCAACTTCAGATAAGTCAATTTAGGTGAGACAAATCTCAGGTTGGTTGTCCAAGTGGGTAAAAAAAGCTGAACAGTATGTGACTAGAGGTCATTTACACAATGTCCTGTTACAATTTTGTGGTCGAGAGTCAGAAAATATTATTACATTGATTGATGTACCTGACATAGTTGTTGTGAAAATGATTACTGTTTGTATAGATAGAAATAAATCCAAAAGGTACAATTCTACCTCCTTTAGTCCAACTAAACTGTATGTAACATTTATGTTATAAATAAGAAGACTCTTCAAAGCTTTTGGTAGAGGAAATTTGTTGTCCTATTTGATTTCAACAGTAACACAATGAAGCAGAAGAGAGAAGTAAACTTCCAACTTCCCTTATATTTTCTTATCCAAATAAGATCCATGTTTATTGCCTACAAAAAAATATCTTCCAGTAATTGAAGGATAATAACCTATTTTTCTGCCTTTGTATTTGCTTTATTTGTTGAATTAAGAATTTCACATGGTTTGAAGATTACGAAATGCACTATCTCATCTTTTTAACCATTGAAATGGGCAAAACTCCAATTGTGGATTCAAACTTATCACAAATTTAAGCTCTTTTACTAATTCCAGGTTGTGCCTCAGTAGAGAAAAATACACATATCAAATTATCTGATTGATTTTCATACAACCATAGAATCATTTGGGTTGGAAAATACCTCCAAGATCATCAAGTCCAACCTTTGATTGACCTTGTCCACGAAACAATAGCCCTAAATGCCAGAGTCAGACTTTTCTTGAACACTTCCATGGATGGTGCATCCACCACCTCTCTGTGTAGTCCATTCCAGTGCTTGACAACCTTCTCTGTGAAGAAATTCTTCCTGATGAGCAAACTGAACTTCCTGCTGTGCAGCTTTAGGCTATGTCCACTTGTCCTGTCGCTAGTTCCCTAGAAGAGTCTAACCACCATCTGTCTACAGCCTTCTTCCAGGCAGTTGTAGAGAGTGATAAGATCTCCTCTCAGTCTCCTTTTCTCCAGGCTGAAGAACCCCAGTTCCCTCAGCCATCTCCATAGGACTGACTCTCTAGACTTTCACCAGCTTTGTTGACCTTCTCTGGACTCGCTCCAGCACCTCAACACATTTTTTGCAGTGAGGGGCCCAAAACTGGACATGGCACTCGAGGTGTGCCCTCAACAGTGCCTGGTACAGGGGAACAATCACTGCCCTGGTCCTGGTGGCCACACTAGTTTTATTATATACGTTAGAATGCCATTGGCCTTCTTGGCTACCTGGGCACACTGATGGCTTGTATTTGTAGCTTCTCATCACATCTATCCTATGAAGTTGTATTTGATACCTCAGGACATCTCAAATGACATTAAGCAGTGATGATCAGCCAATAGAATTCAGTCTCTTGTCAAAATAGTCTGAAGTGCTTTTAATCCTCCTATAGTTTCAGGTTTCTGTGATTCAAAGCCTAATTTTAATGCAGCACAATGGCATAATCTTGTCCCATGCATCCAAGAAAATTGCCAAAACTTTGGGAAAGAGTGCTGACAAAACTGCGTAGGCTAGCACCATGAAAGGTGACAAAGGTGAGACTGCGTAAAAAGTCACAGAGAGTTGTTCAAGGATTCTTCAGGAAAAACAGGTGAGAAAAATCTTAAGGGGAAAACTAAGAAAAAAAAATAAAAGCTTTTAGTCCCAGTAATCAATTGTATAATATTAAGCAAGAAATATTTTACATTTTTAGTTTTACATAATTCATGTGTGTGGTCTCTATCCATGTGTAGAATATCTGCAATTATTTGATATTCATGTTCAGTTTCTCCTGCTGCTTTGTCTCTTCATTTTCTTCTCCAAATACTTAAGTTCCACAGAGAAAGGGAAATACATTTTTTGATCAAGGTTCATACTAAAGAAAATAGTTTTTAAAAATACACAAAGACAATTTTATCTCTTTTATAATTCTGCAAAATAAAGACTGAAATCCTGCTCCCTGTCAGTTGAAAGCAGCATATGAGTAGTGATTATTGTTAAATACATTACAACAAATTTATGGTGTAAAACTGAAGAAGTCTGAGTTCTGAAGTCTTTCAAATTAACATTGTTCTAGTGCGTTCTGGACACCTTATTTCCAATGAGCAGGCAAGAGTTTTCTCAGGGTATATACTTGGGAACAAAGAGACAGTGGAGTGATGGTAAAATAAAATATATTAAATCATTTTCAGTAGATGAGGAAGAAAAAGGTCTTGATCTCCCTCCTACTTAATATTATTAATAAATAAATTACTCCACCTAATTTTATCACACTTGAACACAGAAAAGGAATTAAAAGTAGCCTTTTTATCTGGAGGGGTATGAAGAAAAATAGACATCAGGAATTCAACCCAGAGTGTTAAATTACGTAAAAAATATTCTACCCTCTCTCAAGGCCTATCCTAAATAATTTGAGAACAGAGATGACATTTAAAAGCAGAAGGGAAGGTGGGCAGGAAGATCACAGCAGAAACGATGAATTTCTTGTGCTGCTATATAACACCATCATTTTTCTTAATTATTCTTGACATTTCACCTATTATTCTGTGAGCTCCCTCAGAGCACAGAAGGGAAAAAATGCCAGTTGCTTTTCAGAATAAAATGTGAAGAGGTACTAACTGTCAGCTTTTATGGCTGAAGTCTTCCCTTTGATACACAGAATCATAGCACCACCTATCTGGTAACATTAGTTGCTATGTTTGCAGATGTGCAATCCATGGAAGAGTATGCAAAATGTGGGGTATTTGTGTGGAAGAAGGTCAATAGGCTAAACTTGGTTTTATGCTGGGAGAGGAATACTGAAGAAATGCTGAAGCAAAGTAATGCCTAAGTGCTGAATTAACCCTCTAAGAATAATTTTCAAAATTTGTCTATAAAAATAAATAATATGCATCTGCATAGGACATTTAAATTTAATATATCGTCTAAACCAAAGGATCAAAATTATCTATCATCATGAATGAAACATTAATTTCCTCTGCTTCTCTAGGGTGTTGCTGTAAAACAAGGATTAAGAATTGTTCATCAGTGTAAAAAGAATGTAGGGGTTATACTTAGAAACCTAAAGTTTGCATGGAAAGATAGAAAATTAAGCAGAAAACTCAAACCACTAGGGGTATAGAGTTTTATATTCTTAATAGGAGACTTTAATTTAATTGGGTTTTAAAATTTATTTTCTATACTTCAGTGAATCATGATGTATATCTAAGAAATTAATTGCTAACTCACAAGATTTCATCAATCAAGGCAATCACTAATACTGAAAAGAAAAGAAAACCAACTTAATTAGATTAATACAATTAAAAGTATATGCTAGGGAATCAGTAAACAGAAGTCACAACAAATAATTTCACAAAGCAAAACACAGATGAGATAGAAGGCTGTCATCCATGGCAGAATGTATTTATCCATCAATTTATTTACATATTGATTTATTTATTTAAGGAAATACTGATCTCTTCCTGGATGTACAGTCTCAAAATGAAAATCCATTTTACTCCCATGAAACTTCTTGGAAATTTGATACATTTTGAAGATAAACATCTCTTCCTTAAATCATTCCCATTTCTAATAAGATTCATGAATGCAGGATAATGAAACTACATTAGCTGAAATCTGTAGGATCTCAGTACCTTCCCCTCTCTTACATTTCACTCCAGGAAAGAAAATCTTCCATGCCAATCAGCTATGAGTAGTCAAATCTTTAGTACTTCTTTTGGTCATTCTTCTCATAAAATCTGCACTCCTTTCCAAGAGTAGGATTTCTCTTGAACTTCAGCATCCTACCAACTAGCACTGAAGGAGAAAAAATAACAATTTTCAGTGCCTGATGGATAGTAATATATTTAAGAAATCGTACTTGCAAAGCACTAAGCACTAAAGCACTTCCATTCCATAACCCACTCTTACGATTTATGTTTGATGCCATTTGAATATATTAGATTCTGAGTAACTTTGATGTAGAGGTGTGGTGGGTTGCCCTTGGCTGGAGGCCAGGTGACCACTGAGCTACTGTACCATTCCCCTTTCCAGCTGGACATGAGAGACAAATTATGACGGAAAACAACTCATAGGTTGAGATAAGGTGGTTTACTAAAACAAAAGAGAAAATTTGTGTGTTCATAAGCAAAGAGAAAAGAAAAGGTTTAATCTCCACTTGCCATCAGCAAGACACATCCAGCCACTTCCCAGGAAGCAGGGCTTCAGCATGCATAGTGTTGCTTTGGAAGGTAAACACTGTAAAAAATGAATGTACCCCATTCCTCCTCCTTTCCTTAGGTTTATATGTGAGCTGACATAATGTAATATGCAATACCCTTTCATTCAATTTGGGTCGGCCAGCCTAAGTGGGTCTCCTCCCAGGATCTTGCCCATGCCCACCTCTTGATGTGGGGTGAATGTTGAGAGGCAGCACTGATGCTGCGCGAGCACTGTTCAGCCAGAGCCAAAAATGGTGCATTATCAGCACCTTTCCTGCCACCAATGCAAAGCACAGCACTGTGAGGGCTGCTGTGAGGAAATTAACTCTGTCTCAGCCAGACCCAGTACAATCTCCAACCTTTATTCCATGCCACTTACATCATACTCAGATGCCACATAATTTATATATCTTCTAATCATTCCATTGGATTTACTTACCATTACTGAAATCACTTGTTACTAACACATACAACTTAAACATTCTTAAACCATCTCTATATCCAACATACAGATTTGTACATTTTCCTTAACTACTATCCCCTGTCTTTTCACAAATAGACATTATTTTCTCATTTCATGGGCTTCCCCCACCCCTCCAGATCCTTGACTTGGGCTTAAAATTCATTTTTCATCAGTTCATGTCATTCCTGCTACTTTTCTTCTTGTAACATACCTTAGAGATTATTTTTCCCCCAAGGTTGAACCTCCTTGAGTCACACACCAGGTCTCCCTGTCCTTCTACATTACCCACATAATATACCTTGGTCCTTGGGCAAAGACAATTCCACAAATGGGTTTTCCTTTTCTCATGGGAGGAGAAATCCACACAGACTTCCTCAGCCACTTCCCCATGTGTAGCACCTTATCTCCTCCCACAGTGTGTAGAGGTTTGGTTTGGGCAGGACCAGGGTGGTTAGCAGGTCCTGTAAGGTTCACTAGCCAAGTGGCTTCTGCTAAGTTTACACCCCAATGCTTCCATGTCCCATTACCTAACATTCTTAACATAGTCTTCAGCAGTGTATTATACCTCTCAGTCCTTCCAGAGGCTTGTAGGTGATGAGGAATGTAATACATCCAGTCAATGCCATGTTTCTTTGCCCAAGAATAATTTCAAAAATGATTCCCATTGTCAGATTCAATTCTCCTTGGGGTACCCTGTTGCCACAAAATGGGTACCCTTGCTGTCTCTTAAGGCCTAAGATGGTGTTTTGAGCATTGGCATGGCTTAAAGAGAAAGTTTCCAGCCAGCGAGATATTCCCTCTACCATGGTGAGTATGTAGCTCTCACCTTGGTATGTTCATGGCAGTGGTCCAAGGCAGTCAACTTGCCAGGCCTCACCATATAGAAAACTCAGCCATCCTCTATTCGAAGGAGATTTCACTCATGTGGCTCACTTGATGGCAGCACATGTTTCACATTGGTGGATAGATAACCCATATGATAGGCACTGTTCACCCCTCAATCACAAGCCCATCTGTGTGTTGCCTCCCTTCCTACGTGTCCTGATCTTCCATGGGCCCATTGGGCTATAAATAGCTCAACCTTTCGCTCCCAGTCTAGGTCTACCTGAGCTATTCCAATCTTGGTATCCTTATCTCATCTAAGTCACCTTCTCCGGCAATGCTACAAAACCTCAGCCTTTTGGCCAGTCCATAATCTCTTCCAGAATTCTTGGTAAATTGGATTTTCCCATTTGGACTCATTGGATTATCAGTGCTACCCCCTGATTCTGTGTTGCACTGGTCATGTGATGTGTGGAGAGGATGTTTCCTCTGAACACCCAGTGTGACTTGGGCAATCACAGTGCCAAGAGGAGACATGCTTCTGTCCCAACAACTTCTGAGACAGATCAAACCCCCCCATAGTCTGTTAAAATCTCTTTTTTTAGTGTGAGTGTAGTGGGCTTCTGACCCTTGATTGCCCCGGCTCCAAAACCCTAATGGTTGACTCTGGCTTTCTTCTGATGTTCTTTGCCAGATTTTCCACGTGAGAACATTTCCCACCTTCAGAGTAGAGCATATTTTGAGTGTCTGATCATGTCCAAATGGGTTGTTGGCCACCTCAATGGGCACATGATGGTGTCCATCCTGCCATTTTAATCCCAAAAACTGGATCTCCTGTGCAAGTTTCTTTACCTTACTTTGTTTTATGGCAAAACCAGTTTCAGAAGAATTTGGGCTATTTTCTTCCCTTTCTCAAAACTTCTGTTGTATTTCCCCAGACAATGATATCATCAATATATCACAGGTGTTTTAGAACTTCACTCTGTGCAGTCTGGACTAGCGCATGTCAGGTAGTGGAGCTCACCCCTGATGGGTTTTCACTTCTGGAAGAGTTGATTCCAGGTATACTGGACACCCTTCCAAGTGAAAGAAAACTGTGTCCTGCATTTTTGCTTCCAGAGGGATTGAGAAAAATGCATTAGTGATATCAATTGTGGCATATCGTTTGGCTGCCTTTGACTCCAGATCTTATTGAAGTTCCAACATGTCTGATATGGAATGAAGATTAAATTTCTACTTTGCATCTGTGGTCATACATTGCAATTTATCTTGTAAAAATCACCTACTATTATAAAAGCACTAAAACCTGAGAAAGAAGGAATTTTAAACTGCTGAAGATAGATAGATAGATAGATAGATAGATAGATAGATAGATAGATAGATAGATAGATAGATAGATAGATGTATTCTGTGTAATGAGAAAAGTAAGGTAATTATGACAGCTTGTCCTTGATGTCCTTCAACAGAAAATAATCTGACATAAATATTTAACAGAAGTATGATACAGACAATTCGCACTCTCCATTTATGATGTTTTTTATATGTTATTAATTTTTAAATTATTAGATGTCTACATTTTTTCATAGCAAAGTCTTATAACTTGAGGGAGGCGTTGCCTCAGGCAAAGCACTGCTGTTTGATTTATCTTCTGCACTCGTCTTGCTTTAACAATATGAACTTTTTTTCAGAGAAGTGCAAAGCTGTGTTTGACCCCACAGGGAAAAAGTTTTCTTTTTTAAGAAATGTGTACTAAGTACTTAATAAGTTATGTCACTCAGTTTTACTGTATATTATTTTTCAGAGATTACACTTAAATTTCTAAATCCCCAGATCCCAACATTTTAATAAAAACAAGACATTTTTAACAAAATGTCAGCAGTGAAGTGATCAAAGTGCTATGGGAGCAGTTAGGCAACAGTTTGAGCTTTGAATTTCCTATTCGCTTTCCAAAACATTCACTTAAAAAGCATTTATTGAAGCTGAACTGCCTTTATCAGCCTGATCAGAGCTCCATAAAGAGCATGCATGATTCAACTGCCTTTCCAAGCTTTAAAAATATAACTTTGATATATGCCTCACAAGTCCAGCACAATAGTTTTCATGCTCACGTTTGTTAAGATTTAGTGCAGTGATTAAAGAACAGAAGGGCTCTTTGGTGGCAATTCTCAGACATACCAAATATCCCAAAGCACAACCTTCTACAAATCAGAGATTAAGGTAGTGACAAAAATTTCCACTTGATTGCAGTTTTTTCCCCTTAAACTTGTGTCAGGAGTGACTATCTTTTCTATCAAATCTCTGAGGGTAATGTTTTTTGGTTTTTTTTTACTCTGTGAGAAAAATATCAACTGAGAGATAAAAAGTGACATTTTATGTGCCTTGTCCAGAAGTCAGTTGATTTATTTGAAAAGCTTTGTGTGTGCCTGACCTATACATGAAGTTTGTGACATGTCTCTTGTCAAGTATTGATCATTTAAGACTTTACTGTTTGCTTACTGCAATGTAGCTAATAATCTCTTTTTATTTAGTTTTGTGGCTTTGAATTCTTATCATGACCCAGTTGATTTCTCTGGGACATTCTTGCCTCAGCTGGGTAAATGGGCTATGGAAATTAAACCTACTAAAGCACCTTCCCTGGGCAAAAAGACTTTGTTTTCCATCAGTTCATACTGCAAGTGGTTTGCATGCAGACAGATACATTTGGAAGCAGCAGATGCTATCAATCTTTATGACTTCCTGATACACGCCATTTCACCTCTACCTCTTGTAAGGGATGGCTGAGCAATCATGCTATATTCTCCTTGAATGACGTAGAACTTTCTCATTCAGCTCACCTCAGCATTTTGTGGTAATTGCTAGGACTACACAAAAGATAGGACTTTGATCAAGTCTCTTCTTGGTGTCTTTCAGATGGCATTCCAAACTGCCAGACCTTCTCTCCTCTCTCTTCTTTTAGTTATGCTGTCATTCTTTCCATTGCTTCTCAATTCAGGATGCAATTACATCTTATATTCTTAATGTACCCAGACTATTTTTATACAGACTCAAAATGCTAGCAAAGGCATTATTCCTAGGTTCACTGGTAAATCTTGTATGAAACTGTGAAAAGCCAGTAATATGAGAAAAAAAGCTCATATCTTTAAGAAATTTGTGTATATCTCACCAGAAAAACAGTATGATCTCCAGCAAAGTATTTTAATTCTGTCTGTTAAGAACTGTAGATCTTGCCACCACAAAGAATTATGTGATGGGATTTCTGAAGCTGACATCCAAGTAGTTCATAATGCAATGGTTCATTTTCTGTAAATTTCAAATGCAATGAACTGAACAATATTTCAGGCTTATATTCAGCATTAATTAGGCATAGCTCTGCAACAGCTCTTTAAACTAAATTTTAAAATCTACAGGTGGTTTAAAAAATCTGTTTGAATCCTGGTAGGGGAAAAATGTAACAGACTTTGACTTGAAATTCATCTACAATAACGGCAACACCCAGCTGCAACCTCATTTGTCAGATTAATTTCAAAAAAAACCCAAAACTCCTCCCCCCAAATTGTGTAACTTAACAATGAGAACAGAGTGAAAATTACAAATTCAGTGTAAAATCAGTGGTTCTAAAAGTTACTATTTAACTTTCCTCTAACTCTCTGCATACCTATATTATAGACCTTCAGAGGCCCTTTACTTTAAAATTCTTAAACTCTCATTTTTTTGTGCATGCCTAGAACAGTGCCAGTTTTATTACAGCTCAGCAGTTTGGAGATTACTTTGTAACTCAGTTCAATCAAAACACAAAGCAAGAAATTCCTCTTCCAAAATATTGCTATGTTTGATGTGAAAATATTTTTCATCGTTAGCTTAGCATAGTGACAGAAGTGGACTGCTAAAGAAAATTTTAATGTTATTTTCATTAAACTAAGCTGGCAGAAAGTGTTCTCATTTCTGTAAGAATGAGACAGTTAAACGAACTGTCCAGCTGGTAGAATGGGCAAATTCATTTCTTTTCCTCAATTAAAATTATTTAAAGTCACATTCCATATGGGAATAGGTTAACCATCTGGTTATATCTGTTTTATCTGACTAGGGAGTGGTTGAAAAATCTTTTTGGGAAAGGCGAAGTCTTGAACTGCATGCATGCTCTAAATAGTTATTCAGAAATTTACTTATATAGACACCAGCAGAAAAACTGACCATTTCTGAAACAGCTGTTGTATTTTTCATCTTCCCTTTTTTCAGGGGACATCCTAGCTCCTTGCATGCAAAATTGTGCTTTTTTTCTCTGCTTCAGTGAATCTTGTATACTCTTCTGTATAACTTCAGCAGAAAAGTAAGAAGACACTGAACACATAGTGTAGTGGGGACTATAATCTGCTGGTGAGGAAGCTCTTCTGGGGGAAGGCAATTGAATCTATTCTGTGCATATATGCCAGTATTTGAACAGGTTGGCAACTCTGCGAAAAGAAGGTCAACTCTCTCAAATTTAGACATATTTTCAAAGGAAGCAGAAGTGTAAAGCAACAAATTGAGAAGCTCTCTGCCCTCAAGAAGTGTTTTGGAAGTTCTTAAAATGCTTAGCAGATGAACATTGATTTCTTAAAGTCTGGCAAGAAATGAAAGTCTGCAAATTTGGGGTTGTATATAGATATTAGAAAGTTAAGCAGTACTAGCAACCTTTCTCAACTTCTGCCTGGGTGGTTGATTGGGCATAGTTTCACTCACTTGCAAAATTTTTCCACCCTCAGATGCCACAAAATTTGGAATGGTTGCTAGACTGCACTACCCAAGAAATTATGCTTGAAGAAAAGTCTAACAAACTATCTGAATGAAAACTATAAACATATTAACAATAAAACATTATAAACATATAGCAATAAAACATATTAACAATGAAATATCATAGATAGCAAGGCATGAGTGTTAGAGCTCATGTTGTGGTCCTGATAAATTTACTACTGCAGTTCTGGCAACCAGTTAAATGTGAAAGTAATTTTAAAAGTCTTCTAGTAGTTTTGTCTGGTGTGATATCTCTCTCTACAGCATTTTCTGTGATTTCTTCGGTCCCTGTTGAACTCATATTTCAGCTCTTTAAGAACAGGAGCACTTACAGCCTTTCCTTTTCTACTTGGTTACCCTTTACCATGAAGCTTGAGGAACTCAGCATATCTGAGATTACTGATCTTTTGTCAAATACAGTTGAAACTACTTTTCCTCAGAAGCATTTGAGGATAACAAACAATTCGACATAACACACTCACACACAAAGTGTGTGATTAATGGAATCCTATTTGACCAGGAAATAAGTCTAAAATTAAATTTAAAAATATATGAAAATTGAGATGCTTTTCTTAAGGGGTAGCTCCATCTTTTTAGATCTTTATATCAAATTGCATGCTGACTGACTGTCTGACACCTGACAATTGCTTTCTTGATGCTTGATGCTTAACTTCTAGCTCTTGCTGCCTTTCACTTGAGTTGAAGTTTGATCTCCTGGCACCTGAAAATCCAGACTCCTAGAATGTTGATAAAGAACATTATTTTTAGAGGTAGGAAAGAGTGAAAGTGAAGAGGCTTGGAATCCTGTTGACTAGAAATTAGACCAGGAAATGAAAAGTCAATGCTTTCCACAGCAAATGAATTAAAATTTCTCCTGGTGATTTGATAAATAGATTCTAAAGTATTATCTGTTATTTCAACATCACAGACTAAAAGTCTAAGGTAATAACACTATATCTCTAGTAGAAGAAAAACCCAAGTAATATAAAAATTAAAATGGGGGAGGACTTGAAAAGCAGAACTTAAGGCTTTATCCTCACAATCAACACATTAGTGATAAAAACGGTGCAATAGGGAAAAAAAAATCTTAATCATATGAGGTAGATTCTAGCTATTTTTGCAGCGATTTGACATAATAACAAACAATTCAGAATGACAAATAATACCTGGAGGAAAGAAAGACCTCATTTACTGCTGATTTTCCCTGGTGAAGCTTATTTTTTTAACTGTAAAATTACATAAACAGAGAATTATGCTCCTAACCTTGCCAAGGCGTTCTTCTGCCTTATGGAGTGTTGTGATACATAAACCTAAATCCAGTTGAGACTGAGAAATTATTCTTTGTTTGGCTCTGTTCCCTGAGGCAGCTGTTAGAGTTGGCACTCTCAAACATGCCTGACAGACACACACTGAAAATGTATAGCGATCTCCAAATTTATGCAGATGTCCAGATGCTAGAATGCTGATTGAGACATGGATGATGAAGGTGTAGTTGTGTGATCCTTCCTGAAAGTAGGAAGTTTAAATCTTAATTTCACACTTCCATTCAAAAGACATTAACCTTGAGGATATGAGGATATACATATATTGAGGATATACAATTCTGCTGCAAAAGATCACTGACTAGCTCTGTTACTGAAATCATATTTCAATTCAGAAGATTCATTTGGTGAGAAAATGCACACAAAACAGTGTACTTCATTAAACTGATAGATTATAATGATTAGAGTATTACTAGAAATGTGTCTTTTGTGTAATATAATAGTATTTAATATAATTGTATTTAAAGTGGGTGATGGAGTTCAGATCACCTTCATATGCTTTATTCATAATAATGCTCTTCCTTTCTGCTTTAATGGTTGGTTTGCAAAAAAGAGCACATCTTCATCAGGTAGCTGGATAATATGGTGCAATTTAAAATACAGACTTGTGTCCCTCCCAGCAAAAGGTCTTTAAAGTCATAAATTAGGAAAAAAAAAAAAAAAAAAGGAGTGGAAAGGTACCTTGATACCAAGGCATATTTGAAGAAGAAATCAATAAACAGATTTCAAGATTCACCCTGTGTTTAACATTTCCATTTGGTCACTGTAGAGAATGTGTTGGATACATCATATGGTGAGATATTTCTTTTTATGTTTATGTTAATAAATTGAACTCTTCTATTGAATGTGTATGTGCTCTGGAACTTCAGCATCTATTTATTTTTATTTTATATTTTTATACTGAGCCTTGACAATTTGTCTTGAGTCAGATAGCACTCCCCCAAATAATTTCTGAGTATGTTTCAGGAGTTATGGCATGCTACAGACATTCTTAATTACCATTTTGAGTCTGTTTTCCAATTTTGGAAGATGAAAGAATTCAGTGATAGGGACAGACACACACAAGGGCATTTAATGCCTGTCAGCCTCAATGTCATCTACCGGAGCTGGAAAAATTCAATATGATAGTGTATATTTAGCTTAAAGCTACTGATATACTCTTTAAGGTACTCACTCAGATTTTTGTTTCTACTGTACTACCTGTCAGGTCCTAAGTGCATATTTGCTTGTGATCTTCTTTGGAACTGATCCTAAAAAACTTGCCCAAATTGATGCAAGATGTCAAATTGTAGATAAAAGAAGAGACGACAAGGAAGTCTGTCACCTTTCAAATGAAGAAATTATCTGTATTTCTGATCTTTAGCAAAAGGTGTGCAAGAGAAGAAGGAAAGGCTTTGCTTAGTGGATGGGAGGTGGAAAATTATTTCCTATTAAAGTAAAAAATCGACAGCATAAAATTGTCTGAAAGGAATAAAGGATTCAGAAACATTCAGCAGGTGAAGAACAGGTGAACATTCAGAGCATATTTAAGAAAAGAATTAGTAATCAGACGAAGTAATATTATGGAGAATGTGACTACACATAAGTGTGATTAAGATCGTGATGAAAAGTTTAGAGGACACCAAGTTAATGTTAATTTTCTCAAAAAGAGTGATGCATTTCACTTTGATACTTGGAAAAAATGGACAAAGAATGGTGAAGAAGCCGTGTGGGAGGAGGCTGGAGCTGTCAAGGCAATAGATAACAAATAAATAGACCAGAGTATTGGCTGGGAGAACAAGAACAGAAGAGGTGTTTTACACTGAGGAGTGAGTGACAAGACTTTGACAGAGCTAGCTGAGTACTGAAAGTCTTGAATTGGAGCTCAAATAAACAAGAAGTAATATCAGAATGCTTTCCTTGAGACAAGTCTAGGATGCATGGTGGTAGTGTCAGTCAGTTCAGTCAGTACCTCCGTGTCTACATGTGTATGTCAATCATGTAGTCAACAAATGCAGATTTTTAATTCTGAAAGTATTGGATTTTAAATCTTTTGTCCATGTACATAAAGACTTGTAAATATAGACATCCCACAGAGTACTTATATCACAGTAGAAATTTTTCTTCATGAGATTTCTTTTTGATTTAAAAAAGAAGGAAATCTAAATGAAATGTTGGCAGTCCAGTCTATCAAAGAAAAACATTACTCTGTTTAGTTACTAATGTATTTCATGCCAATTTCATTTTCATAATATCATGTTTATTGTAAAACTTGAAAAACTTGAATTTTAATGTTTGCTGTTTCATTTTCCTTTTTTTATGTCTGTTTGTTTGCATGTTTTTTGTTTGTTTGGTTGTTTGTTTGTTTGGTAGCTATAGAGTGCTTTCTGTCATGAAATTAAATGGGAGAATCCAAAACTAAAACCTGCACAACACCAATGTATGATGGAACCATTTGCATGGCATTATATGTTTCACTTTAGAATGGTAGTCTTCCTTTCCATGTTTCCCTTTTCTAATAACCATTTCTTACAGGTGGAAAATTTCTTCATTATTTCTGTAATTCTGGTCTACAGGTTTACCAAGAAACCATTCATGGGTCAGGGTCCCATTCTGTCACGAGCTAAGCAAATATGGAACAGTCAGTTCCCATTTTAAAAATGTGTGACTGATGCACGAAGATCCAAACAAAGAGATCACCAAGAGGAAAGCAACCAAGAAAACATGAGACAAATCTGGTTAAATCTTAAAGACGTAGTCAGAGTCTCTCACTACACAATTTTTATCCCATTTCATTTAGGCCAGAGGTCAAGGTACAATGAAAGGTATAAAGAGTGAGAGTGAGGTGGTTTTGTTGCTGTTGACAGGGAAGACCATGTACAGCCAGAGGTCTATGGAATCATCTAAGTAATTGTTTGAAAAATTAGGGCATGGGTAGAAAGGTAGTCATTTTAGCTTGAGTGGAGGAGGGAAGCAACGTTTCAGTACTTTAGGAGAGCCAATAAATTAGAATGAAAATTTTATATAAAGATGCTGGAGAGAAAGATGGTCTAAATAGAAAGCTGCAAAGGTAAAAATAGGGTAACTTCTTTCAAGTAGAATAGTCATTACAGATTTGAATTCCCTATAACCCTTCAATCAGACCTTATTTGGAATTAAATAGGCAGGCTAATCTCAACTTTTCTTCTACAGGCTTAAAACCTTATACATAAACCCTGGAAAACACACTTTATAGTGAATAGTCAGCTCTTATTTTTTCCTCATTCACATACATAAAGTGTTTGACTCAACAAAGAATATGTTATCTGAGAGATAAAAGGAAAATGTAAGAAAGAGCATAAGCAGGATGGCATACAGCTCCTAAATGCCATATTTATCTTGGGCCTCTCTTGTAATAAGGCAATTCCTAAGTCAACTGTTTCTTTCTCTGCTTTCACAGCAACACAAACCTCACAGTTAGGATTGCTCAGTCATGCTGGGTAGTAAAGCCCTACTGCTGACCTTACAGTGATGTGACCTGCATTGTTCATCCTGACAATCCCCTCACTGATCCTTGTTGTGTTACCTGAGCATCATTTTTCTCCCCATCTTGTTCTGCTAGCAGCTTTACTAACTACTCCCATTGTTTATGAATTCTTACCAAGAAATCAAAAAGCACTACAAAACAATGGTCTTGTAAAATACAGGTTATTCTGAAGTAGCTTTTTTTTTTCTCTAGTTAAAAATATCTCTTAAACTCACTGTCTTCTAGATTTTTTTTTTTTTAAAGCAGTAGCTTTTGGACTCTGTTACAGAAACCTGATTTCTGACTTTAAATGTCCACTCTTTTTGCACACATTTAAATAGCAATTATTCCTGTACAGTGTTACCATTAAAAGTGCCTCTTTACATTAGGGTATTAGCAGAAGCAGTTTCCAAGCACAAAGAAATAATATATGCAAACAAATAAGTTTAAATTTGGCTTGCTGGAGCATTTAATTTGTCTTTTCTTTCCACCAGATGTCAATAGAGTGCTCTTCCTTTTTGGGATTCCCCACCACTTGAAAATTTGGAATAAGGAATAGCAGGGCTTTGATTTTTGCTTTATCCCTGAACCACAAAGCTTACATCCCTATATATCTGTGAAAGGATATACAAAGAGAATGAGGAATAAAAGGTCTGTTGCTAAGGTAGAGAATGTTTTTTGTTTACCAGATCAAGATTAGACTCTGTGGGTGCTGAATTGAAATAAAATTTCTTTTAAATGGAGCCCTGAGAAATCAATTGCAACCAGCACTTAATGGCCAGTTTGGAAAGCTTGAGGGAAAGCCAAAGGCAGTTAAAGCTCCAGAAAATTGGTTATTAACTGTGCTAATTAATGGTATTGCAGAGATTATTGCTATCATAAACTGTAATCAATCAGGTTTATCCTTGTGTGTAAGAAAAAGCTTGCAAGTAACAATATCTTCTGGATGCAGCTCTGCACTTCCAGTTTTAATTGATATGATAATCTTGGAGCATTCCAAGATGGTAAATTATACTTTCCCTTCCCAGGAAAATATGCTCATGCATATGACCCACAATAATAAGTACCTCATGATAAAATGTGGTCGGATAAATTGATAACTACAATGATCAAGGCATCAGGGGGCTTGTCATGATTTATAGAAAGACCATACAAATAAAGAGGAATAACTGTGGCAGGATTCACTGTTGTATTTTTCCTAGAGATGTAAAGTTGTAAATTTGAGTAACTTATGGCTATTTTGTTGATTTGGTTTTGAAACTTAATGGTGGTTTTTCATACAAAAATTTTGGTGCATATGTAACTCCTACTTACACAGTGGTCTGCTGGGTACTGCATCTCTGCTCTCAATTGCAGCAATTCTCTCTTAGCCCCAGGTGATCGCTTGGCTGGGTTTTACCATGAGGGAGGTTTGTGAGCTCTTGCCCCAGCAACCAGGCCTGCTACATGGTTTCTGGTAGAAGAAAACTTAGTCTGCTGTGGGTTTGGGTTGGTTTTTTTAGTTCATTTGATTTTGCTCCAAATGAGAGCCTTCTCCAAAGCCTATCCCCTTATAAGCGTCTTGTAGTGTAAATGGCCGTGTGTGAGAAATAAGGACAGTAATACCAGTAAAGTATACAGTAATACTGTATGGACAGAGGTACCAATAACGTTAGTACAGTTTACATAATGAAATATGTCCATATTTTCAAGTAGATTTGACATTCCTGTTGTTTTGGGTCCTATATTTCTGTTGACTTTTGTTGCATATGTAGACAGTACTGGTATAAGTCTCCAGTGTTGCAATGTGGAAGAAAGACGGATGCAAATGAAAATTGGGACAGTAAACCAACCCCTTCACAGAAACAACACCATGGAAATGAGGTTACTGCTTCAGCTGGGCACCTTACAAACATGCATCAGTTGTAGGTGTTTCATGGTATTCTGAAGCCAAACAGTAGTGATACAGGGACTGTTCCTTGTCCCCAAAGCCTATGGGTACAAGCTGCCTTACTGTCACACTATTGAGACCCATCTGTCTTTACAAAATTTTCACAGACTTGCTATTGATCATGTGTTCCTGGACCTCTGCAGGACCTAGAGGCTGAGCCTGTGGTCCAGAGATGTAATTGTGATTTTATTTTTTTTTAATCACAGGTCATAACTTCTAAAATAATGATGAATGGTGTTTTTCAGTGTAACTTTTAGGGTAGCTCTTACCTGCACAATAATATTGCAGGAGAGAACAGGAGAGTGCAAAACCCCTAGGATGTTGCTGGAATACTGTTTTGGGCAGAGGATGTCATCCTTGTCCAGTCATATTCATAGTGCCATTCAACAGCAGTTGAATGAGCAATGGCTGCCTTGAATTCTGGCCAAGGATACCTCTTGAGACATCCAGGTGGACTGTGCACAGAGGAGAGATCTAACAATTATGCAAATTAAGTAATATAGAGGTACAATCTTTGATATTACTTCCTGGCTCGCTCTCTATTTAGCAATACAGATGTAGGTACATTCAGTCTGGCCTTGAACATGTTCCCAGTTCTGCTGATTATGTAGCTTACTTCTAGTTTAAATTAAAATTACAGATATGGATTAAAACTGAAATGTTAATAAAGAATGGAAAACAATAGTATAATTATTGTAGAGATGCTCTTGCTGCTTTTTCTAATTGGATTTTAGATCAAATCCATATTAAACAAAACAATCAGCACTGGCACTTAAAATCTCCAACCAGTTAAAGTATTTTATGAATTATAAAGTAGATGGGATAATTCAAATTAGTATTAATCTTGGTAAATACATGCTTAAGAAATGTCATGCAAAGCCTAAGTGAGCAGTGATAACTAAGTCCCCAATACGTGCGTGTAAGTGGGGTTACATAGTTTCTTGGCAGAGAGGTTTTTTTACTTCCATAACAGGAAAAATATGGATTATGGCCATGGCTCATAAACTGTGAAGAGTTAGTATTACTGGATGAAATGAACATTAAAGAGATGTTAAATGGTTTAGAACAGAACAAAGAAAATAGAAGTAACAAGATTTGTGTTAGTCACCAACCTCACCATTTGTGTGTCTTTTCAAACAGCTATTCATTACTGCTTTTCTCAATGTGTTTAATTATGCTGATATCTGGTAGATATTTCTTCAATTTCTTCAGTCACAGAAACTTGCTGAAACTGATCTTTCATCACTTGTAGTCACTAAATCACCTTAATGTCTCCTTTTGTTCCTAGCTAGTTCATAGGTCTGCTACATTTCTCAAAGATTTCTTAATTCTGATATTGTTAGACATGTTTTCTTGTTTGGTTTTACTGTTTTTCTTGTTGTTTTTTCTTTCAGACATTTCAAATTCTTGAAGAATAATCAGGAGATGGAAACAAGCAAGACCTGCTAAAGAAGTTTGGAGTATAAAATTATTATTTACAATGTAGGCTACAGTTTGATATTGATTATTTCTTCTTCTAGCAGAATAAAGATTTTAATATGAAGGAAATTGTCCATAAGCTAATCTCATAATCAATTCACTTTTCCCAATAAATTGAAAAGCAATAGGACCAACTGTTGAAGTAAGCCAATGAGCTAGTAAGTTGAACATTTTTTGTTATAAAAAATTATTTTTCATAGTTTATAATGTACTTACATTAACTTGTAGGACATGTATTTTGTAAATATCTTAGTAAGAATTTGGCTTTTAATGGATGAATTGAGTGCAATACTAATTTAACAGATAAATTTTCCATGTGCTTAAACTGGAATAAATCCATACTAAGATGTTATACCAATGTTACACTAGTAATTCTTTAGGTAGAATGAACCCAGTGTTTCCCCTACTAATCTAATATCTCTTACTAATAACAGGTAGAATATTAAATGATATAAAAAATAAAAGATAGATTTTTATGTGTATGTACAATAAAATTTTTTTGCAAGAAAATGCCCTGGAAGATAAACTGTATGTATTGAGAGTTAAATTATAGAATTTATATATGTTGTGTAACTGCAATAGTATGCTCAGAATCCATTTGATTCTGGGTTCAAAAGATTGAAACCTTTAGTCATGAGACATTTTTTTGTTGTTGCTTTTTTTTTTCTAAATACAGGTTTGTTTTGTTTTCCTAAATAAAGGGTTTTTTTGTTTGTTTGGTTGTTTTTTTTCCAAATCACAGAATATGCTGAGTTGGAAGGAAACCTCAAGGATCATCACCGCCCTGCACAGAAGCCCCCCAAGAGTCACACCATGTGCCTGAGAGCCTTGTCGAAACACAGCTTGAACTCTCTCTGGTGCTGTGACCACATCCCTGGAGAGCTTGTTCCAGTGCCCAGCCTCTTCTGGGTGAATGGTCTTTCTCTGTTATCCAGCCTGAACTTCCCCTGACACAACTTCAGGTCATTCCCTCAAATCCTGACTGCGATCACCACAGAGAAGAGATCAGTGCCTGCCCCTCCTCTTCCCCTAGTGAGGAAGTTGTAGGTGCAGTGTGGTCTCCCCTCAGTCTCCTCTTCTCCAGGCTGAACAGACGAAGTGACCACAGCCACAACTTATACAGCTTCCCCTCGCGGCCCTTTGCCATCCTAACTAACTTTATCTAATTATTTTAAGTTTTAAAAAAGTTACCTACACAATTAATTTAAAATACAATGTGGATTGTGTTCTGAAAATATACAGATTTTTTCTGTGTATTTCAGTAGTATGTGAGGATTTTTATGACCCAGAATGTTTGCTTTAGAATGAATAGGTTATTTTTACTCTGAATGACTCATATTTGTCCTCTCCAGGATTTCATATTGTTAATTATAAGGCATACAGTTTCAGTTTTCCAGCAAATTCCTTTGTTACCTAGTGGTTGGATATCTTCCAAATTGGTTTATGTGATACTAATTCAAGCATTCAATGTGTTGAAATAATCTCAGCCTTACAGTATTTTCAAGAAATTACCTGCAGTGTTCTTCCTGGAATCACAGAAACAGGCCTAAACTTTTTAAGACTGGAGGCTTACTTTACTACTTGAAGTATTTGTACACCTTTCTTCAAATTATAATTTTGTACCCGAATTTTATTTATACTTTGAAATGCTTGTTCAGTATTTTTTTCCCAGCCATAACTAAATAACTAACCAAAACAGAGCCTTTCAATTTAGCGCGTTATCATGATTGGGTTAAATGCCAAGAACTTAAAACCTCATATAAATATGATACTTCTTGCCAGCAGAAGAAGGTGCAGGACAGAAGAAAAAGCTGTTGAAGGTGAAAAGTGAGGGAGGGGAAAGAAGGAATAGGATTGAAATCAATAGAATGAGAGGAAGTTGGACAAGCGCCAATTCTACTGAAGTCACAAGAGAAACTCATTGATTTCCTGGGCAATTGGATCAGACCCATTGTCTGATGCTACTGCATTTTTTATTTTTAGTAAGTGGGAGTTATAGCCAAATTTTCAAACTGATAAATTTGATATCTTCTCATTTTCTGAAGCTCCTTGGTTTGTCCCAGTGGATAATTCAGACCTTCTGACTAGCTGCCCTCCTAGCATATAGCAAATTTTGGGTTTATATATAGCCTCACTGAAGGATGTTGGGAAGGAGAGGAGCTATGCATTTCCAAGTAGTCCTCTCCCGCATGGATCATTCTTGCAGCTATTGATCACTATTCCCTTGCAGGTATTTGCTTGCTGCTCCAGCTAGTACTGAGGAAAGAGCTACGCTTCTTACCCCCTGTTTTCCCAAGTCAAACTAGCTGGAATTGAGGGTACCTGGGGCCACTCAGAATACAGAAATTCTTTGTTGGAGTACTTCAAGTCTGTAGTATATGGTGTGAAAATGGGCCATCTGGTTCAGTTAAGATGTAGCATAACATTTCTAATTCAAAATTTCTAATTCTACACAAAATTGCCCTTTTTTTTTTATTTATTTGCTGATATTTGTCATTATTTACAATTTTTACTTTCAGGTATGAATTTTCACAACTTGCCCTGCCTGAAATGCCTCATTTTAAGCTTCATTCTCCCATACTCTCTCCACATCTACAGTAGAGCATCTCTCCTTTGAACCAATGCAGAAAGCTGCATTTCTTACATTTCAGATTGGACAGAGAGCAGCCATTATAATCTTCTCTTCACATGTAAGGATTTTTTTTTTCTCAAATTTATAATGATTTTTTTGTGTAGGTATTTTAAAAATATAAATTTATCAAAATTTATTGATTAAGTGGAATGTTAATAAGCCTGTTATGACTTAGTTACTACTTACTTCCATTGATTTCAGCAGGACTTCTTATCTGAAAAAGGGTTATTGAATTTTGAGCCTCTTTCAGGAAGGTTATCATCGAAACAGAAGGGCAAGACATGCTATGGCTTTATTTATGTGGGAAATGTAATGGCTCTAAGAAGCCTTTAATTGGACCTCAGATGCTGTGAACAACAGTACAGAGTATTAACTATGCAATGGAAAGATGTTTTTGTGCTGCAGGCTCAGTGAGCCCTAGATGAAGTCTGTTGTGCATACACTAATTATTAAAATTATTTACCAAGCTTCCTCTGTACTGGAAGCTACTCTATGGAATGTGACAGGAGACATAAATTCACAACTATCATAGTTGTATAACACTCTAGTCTTTGGTACATTTCAAAATAAGAAAGACAATAATTCTGCACATGTATAGGTTCAGAAGATGAATCGAATATGAAAGGTAAGATGCGAACGCAGTGAGCTATGAAGATGTGTGACTGTCTATAAATTTATTATGTGTATCCTTTAGCCTACAGTAGTTTGATCAAATGAATAATATACTTGTGATTCAGATAACTAGATTATCTGTGTTCTCAATGGAAATTTTAAATCTCATCTAAAGAAATAAACTGTTTCACCCAATTTAGGTCCTATTTCATTCAAGCAGTGTTACTCAGGGAATACAGACTCAGGGGGCATACACAAGTTATTTCATATGTGGCTTCTATTTGTATCTATTTTTCACAGCAAGAAAATTGCTTGCTTTGTATGACTAGTAATTTGGTTTTACTCACACAGCCATTTCTGTAAATAGGAGCTGAAATTCTGTCCCAGTTGGGAAGTTTCTGAGTATCTGTTGTCAGCTGCTGAATATTTTGAACTCTGACTGATGTTGTGGCATCTCAGCAGCATACAAGAGCAACTCATTGCCTCATAAAAAAGGGCTTTAACCAGAAAAAATATATCAACATATTAGCTTGATAGTTAAAACTGTCTCTAGGGCAGTGAGAGATAGAGACTTAAATCGTCTCAGGAAACAGAGTAACTTTACTGTGAACACACTCTGACATTTTGTCTCCTTTATAAGAGAAGCCTGATCTTAGCTTCAACCACTATATTCTGTGTAGAATTTGGATGTGCTTGGGTGCGTGAGGGCAGTGGCTCTTCATCAAGCAGACACACATAAATATTTTAATTTCCAGAGACACTGATTACCACAGCCTGAGACAAAGCTAAAACACAGAATTATAGGCTTTCAGGAGATTTTTCAGGTAAAAAAAATGCAGCACACTATATGATTTAAAGCAGCTCAAGGTATAGATGCCTAGCACTCATCTGCAGGGAAATTTTTAATGATAATATTAGAATGTTTTTCAAGCTTTACTAAATGTGATTTTTACTAAAAATCTGGGCATGTGCAGGCAGAAATGTATTTATGGGTATTAAAGAGTGTGAAGTGAAATAGCAAGTTCTTGTAAATAAATAGCTCCAGTGGGGTGTGGAAGAGAAGGAATTTTCAGCATTTCAATGGATATATAGAGCCTTCCTGTTTACATTTATATCTCAATTTATCAGCTTAGATTCTTTACAAGATTTTAAGAGGTTGTGTTCTTCATAGTTGATTCACCAATAGCCTAACTAACTGAACAGATCTCTTTTACCAGAGTTATGTTTCATTGCTTAGCTCTGTGCATGAGTATCTGCAAGTGTAATATGATTTGCCCTCAATATACTGATTTTGGCAAGCTTGGGCTACAACCCATCATTCTTCTAGCAGTTATAGGAAATAAACAATTATTATATAGTTTAATTTATTAATTTAATTTAATTATTTAATTTAATTTTATTATTTAATTTAATTTTATTAATTTAATTTATATTAATTGTTTTATTATTTATTTAATTTAATTTATTTGGTCTCTCTTTAGGTCTCAAGTTTGTCAGAATTGTAACTTTCAATGAAAAAAAGATAATTTTTCTCTTCATTAGCTGGAAGCAATATTGTGACATAAAGCCTGTTTTTAGCATCTTCTTATTTTGCAATTGTCTGCATTTTACAGTATGTTTATATGAAACAATCTATAAATTATTTGACTTAGAATTATTGTTGATATTGTAAAACTCATATATAGTCTTTCAATAATTTCCATTTTGCTCACTCTCAGAAGAGTCTTCAACTAATTGCAAGAAGTTCTTCCTTAGAAGTGCAATTCATGCTAAAATGTCCATGTGTGCCATACTTTCTAGAACATCTTGTTTCGTAGGATGTCTGACAACATCCTGGTATTAATCTTTATGATAGATATAAACAAGCTCAGCTGCATGTGTTCTTTGTATTTCAGTGAATATGAAGAAATGTTTTTCCCCATGAGACCAATATTTGAAGTCAATACTCATCCTCTTGGAAATTGTCTTATTCGCCTCAGAAAAGATCAATAGTTCCTCAGTGGATTGATAAGATTAAATTCTTCTGGTCTACTTTAGCCTATACTATATCAATTGTACATATTCTTATTTTTAGTACTATTTTTCAGAAATTGATTGCAATATTCTTGGATAGCTAAGTTATGATACAAGAACATAGTGATAAAATGTAACTTTGTTATGCAGTATTTTTTATATATTATGATGCAGTACAGAGTTAGTATAAAACACAAGTTATTATAACTTCATTTTAGTGGATCGGAATTAATGTAGAGCATTTGAAGTTAAAATTAAAACTTAGTGACTGATGAATGCTTCCGTGTACTCAGAAAGTGAAGAATTTTAAAATAAATAAAGGGAGTTTAGGATTTTTCTAATTCTTGAAGATTTAAAAAATAAACAAACAACAAAAACCAAAACAAACCCATGGGTTGAAATGCTGCTGTTATTCAAAGAATCCTTATACAGAAACCAGAAACTATGTAATCTTTCTGTACTCTAGAAATTCCTTTTCTGTATTACCCTGTGTGCTTTGGAAAATCCTATTTTCAGTATGTCTAGTGTAATCAGAAAGTACCAGAAATCATTCTTCATTCAGATGGATGATAGTAAGAAGAAACAATGTTTGCATATAACCACACCTTTCCCAAACCTCTTGCTTTTAATCTACTTTAACTAAACCTTGGGGTTTTTTTACATTTGCTTTTGCTGCTCTTATTAAACAGAAAAATAAGAGACCAGAATAATTCCACTGTAAAATATCAAATTGTTCTTTAGCAAAAAAATAATAAGGATGCTATTTGATGGAATCAAGTGATTTATCTATAACTTCTCATCCCATTATGTCTCTCTCTTTTAATTAAATAGGCTCCCTGCATGACTTTAAAACTAGTAAATGAGCATTTCATTACTTTTTTTTTTACCTACAGCCTTTGCAATCAAAGGTTTTTTTAAAAAGACAAACTCTCACTTCCTGAAAAGAACTACAGCTTAATAGAGGAATATGGTTGCTGTTGTATCACATATTGTGCAGCAGTTTCAGTTGGGAAAGAATAGGATTGGGAATGCAGGTAGCAAATTAGATTGATGTGTTGTCCTCGACATACTGGCATTCTCATTTCTGAGGCCTACCAAGTCCAAAACAAAACCATTTTTTATACTTGTTCAAAATCTCTAGAGAAATGACTTCAGGTGGTCTCAGCCCAGTTTTTCATGTACAAGAGGACACATCAAAAAGCTGTCTTGATTGATAGCAATTCATCACTTTGGTCTGTGGAAAGCCATGGGATTACAAGCATGGAGAAAAAAACCCTGAAACTGCTAACCACCAACTATACCAACTGTATGTCTCTGGCCCATTCGGTATGAATATGTGAGCAGACATGTCAAGGGAAGCAATGTACATCATGTCTTCATTATTACCAGGGATTGTTTTTTAATTCACCTTTCCTACACCTTGTCTCTAAGTGAATCTAAATACAATTAAGCAAAGTCTCAAAGTATGGAAGGCAAAACTGTGGGAGCTATAACTTGAAGAACAACAGATAATGAAAATGTAAGTCACTAAAGAACACTGATGAGATGTTAAAAATGTAATCAAGCAGCATGTCACTGTGTATGCTTTAATTTCTTTTATCTCCTAAAATGACCTTGGAAAAATTAAAACACTTGAAGATGTTGCATCTTCAATAAGTTTCTCCCTCAATTTTAATGAATGAAACAAATTATTATATTCAAGTATAAAGATGTCTCTGAAGAATACCTATTTCAAGGACACTGTTCAGTTTTCAATGGTCACAGCACAAAGTTCAAAATTGTTTTGAATGGCTGTTTTTATAATTTCTACTCTTTCAGTCCTCCAGAACGCATTCCATATAATTCCAGTGAGGAGTCATGATACTGACAAGAATATGCAAGTTTTGGGAGTGTGAATTTCTTTTGTCACTTTTGTATTTGTCCTTTGGGTCATACAAGTGACTAGCATAGACAAAAGTGAGACAATATAACAATTCATTTTATATCTGTTGGAGAAAATGAGCTCAACTGGTAATAATACAACAAATGTTTAGAAAAAAGATCAGTATTCTATAGCAAGCCCTTGAAAATATTTGTTCTAACAGAGTTTAAGTTAAGAAACAGTGCAATCCTCTTCTGAAGTATTTGACTACATGTAGAACAAAGTAATTAATATCTTATTAACTAAAAATTGTTTCCAATAATCATGATACAGGCAGAGATCCTAAATTATATAATTAAATCCCAAAATTTGAGGTTATGCAAAAGCTTATCACCAAATACACAATTTGCATGTTAGACAGGAAAGAAATTTATAGGTTTAGTGTGCAACAGACACTGACAGAAAAAGCAGATGTTCTTCAGCTATAATTTGAAGGGCCTGTACCATGTGCCTCATTATTATTATTAATGTGCAATTTGTGTGTACATCAAAAAAAGAATATGAATGCCCCACTTTCTCTGGTGACTGGATATTCTGTGGTAATAAGAAAGTCCAAAGGATCCACTTATTGATATAATATTGTAAATTAATATTATTCTTTGGTTCCCATACGCATCATTAATAGAAATATATGTTAGTGTATTATGTGCAAATTATTTTAGTAGAGACATTTTCAATAGATCCAGTGGTATTACACTCTTATCACTTAGACTGTTTAGATGTGATCATGAACCTGAGAGACCCATCAATTCTGTTTGCAGTTGACTTTGATTGACAGAATTCTCATGTCAGTAACAATATCTACACAATTTGACTTTATTTGATTTTCATGATATACATGGAAGAGCTTGTACTTTGGTGTGAAACATTACTATTAGAGGTACACACAAACCACAAAATCCTGATACTGAAGCGACTGCTTTGGAAAACCCATAATAATCAGGTTTAAAACAGCCTATGACTTCATAGGGTGGCTACATGTTAGCTTTTTTCCCTAACTATTATTAAAATTATTATAGGTAATTATTATTAGTAATAACCAATATGCTCTGTATTGAAAGTAGCCTCCTACCTTATCTCTCCCCTCAAGAAGTACTTACTATACTTAAAACTTAAAGCACTTAAAACATTAACATGTTTTCTGTGCTCTGATTTCCTTTGCAGCCCACAGACAACATATTACACCACTGTAAATGAATTTGTAGAGAGCTGCACTGCTTTGAGTAGTAAATAAAGGCCAGGAGTAAGAGGGCAAAGAATGGTCTAAATTAAGTTGCCTTTATTGCTGAAACCTGTGTAGTTGTATAACTCATCCAAAAATTTCTAAGGAAACAGGTAGAAATCCTTTTACTTACATTCATAAAAGAAGGAACCTGGACTCTACCTGGGTTCCTTTGTTGTAGTTTCTAAATACTGTTCTAAAAAACATCTGTTATTTCTCAAAAAAACCCCAAACTGAATACCAAACCTGCCCAATAAGTTATTCCCGACTACAAAAGCAAAAAAGTTTTCACAAAAGATATTTTCTGCATGAAGTCAATACAACAAATAGATGCCCACACCTGCTATATAAAATATGCACTATTCTCAGATAGTATGTTTTCAAAAATTGACATCTTAAATTTACTATCTGCAATAGTAAATAATGATTAATATTTGATTAATAATGATTAATAATAACTTGTTCTGTTTGATGTCTATGTTTCAGTACAATTGGACTATAAGCAAGGATTTTCAAGAAGAAAAAAAGAAACCAAGCAAGCCTAATACCTTCTTTTTTCTATGTCTACCAAAATATATTTGATCTTATGAGGTATGGTCTTCCACAAGAGTAATCATATGCTATTGTATGAATGGGCATACCGTTGGGTATTTTAAATTAAAAATCCCCATATAAGAATAAGACATGAAGACTAAGAAGCTAGAACAGTGGGAGGGGAGATATAATATTTTTAAGTGAAGAAACCCAATATATAATCTGACTTCAAATTAATATATCCCATCCCCTTCAACTTGTTTACACCAAGAGTCCTTCACAAATAGGACATTATGCTGCAGCTATACTGCTATATACACTCTTCAAATACCTTTAGCTCAGTTTTCCAGTAGAAAAAATAAAATTGAATGCTTTATTTCTGATCAAGACCTTGTTCAATAGGTTCAGCATATAGTAGTTTCTTACAGGACTTTTCAGGATTCATTTAGGAACATTCTCCAGGGATAGAAGTTAGAAAGGAAGAGTCTTTTTGGTTCAAGGAAAAAGAGAAGCTAAAATTCTGCTTCATAACTATCAAAGAGAATTTATAAGAATTGTCCAGTTGCAAAATTTGGCCCATAGAGGAGAAAAGCCTTATGAGTCATTTGAGTAATAACTCTCTTGAGGCCTGTAGCCACACAGAGGATGCAATGTCCAAGTGACCTGAATCAATATATTTAGCTGTGTCTTTTCATTTTGTTCTTCTAAAAGATGAAATACATGTTGACAGAAAACCAGACCTCATGTCATATAAAATACAATCTTGATTAAAAAAAAGAAAAAGAATGATTGAATGATAATTCTACACCATGCCACATTGTTGAAAGCCCTACAATATCACAAAAATCTGACCTCCAAGAGCAGTTTATCTCAACAGGCAAGAAATAAGGCAAAAATGTCAGGAGCCCAAGGTGAATGAACTGAATGGTCCTAACAAAAGTCAAACATTAAAAGCAAGTACACCTTCAAATTCTGCCCTTCAGCCAAATTTCTGGAAGACAACGCAGTGCCTGTGAAACTCCCTTCCCACAGCTGGGCAACTTGCCCAGAAGAATGCTGTGGAGGACAGTACCAACATTCTTACTAAAATCCAGATAAAAATTAATCTACTACTCTGTGTGAGCCTAGACCAGTCCTGTTCATGATCTTCATTAATGATCTGGATGATGGGACAGAATGTACCTTCAGAAAGTCGCTGATGTCACCAAACTTGGAGAAGTGGCTAATATGCTAGAAGGTTATATTGGCCTCCAAAAAGATGTCAATATATTGGAGAAACAGGCTGACAGGAATCTCATGAAGCTGAACAAGAAATGCAAAATCCTGCACCTGGTGGGGGAGGGGAACAACTTCTGGCACCATATGTTTTTAGGCAGAGGTCTAAAAAGATTTGCAGAGAAGATCTTTTAGGAGGTGTATAACAAGTTGAACAGGAGCCAGCACTGCGCCTTTGCCATAAAGAAGGCTCATGATGTCTGAGGTTGCAGCAAGCAAAATATTTCCAGCAGGCTGAGGGATGTGGCTCTTCCGCTCTACTCAGCACTGATGGGGCCATACCTGAAGTACTGTACCAGGACAAGAGTGCTATGAACATACTGGAAAGAGTTCAAGGAAGGGCCACAAAGATGACAAAGGTGCTGAAGCTACTATTTTATGAGGAAACACTGAAAGAGCTGGAGCTATTTAGCCTAGGAGAGAAGACTCAGGGGGGTTTGGCCTATAAATACTTAAAGGGAAGGTGAAGAGCCAGACTCACCTCAGCAGTGCCCAGTGACAGGACCAGACACAATAAACATAAAATGAATCACAGGATGTTTCTTCTGAACATCAGGAAATACTTTTCAGAATGAGGGTAACTAAGCACTGAAACAGGTTGCCCAGAGAAGTTATGGAGTTGCCAGCCTTGGAGATATTTCAAAGGAGTTTAGACATTGTCCAGGGAGACTGACTTCAGGTGGCCTCGACTGAGCAGGGTGGCTAAGCCAGATGGCTTCTAGAGGTCCCTTCTTCCTCAGCCCTTTCTGGGATTAAACGAAAATACTTTGTGATTTTTTTTCTCTTTTTTTTCTTTTCTTTTTTTTTTGTGCCTATACATCAGGCAAATAAATGACTGTGAAATTTTCCTCTGCACCCTCTTAATGCTCTAGGACAAAAGTTCTTTTGGCATTTAACCTTGGCTATAAAATGCCTTTAAGCACGTGGTTTACCAGCATATAGCCCTATTAGAATTATTTCTGAATATAAAATATAAAAATATAAATTGCAATATAAATCTTGCAATTTATATTGTTAAAATAATTTAGGAACCAAAAAGACCTCTTCAAAGCTAAGCCAGCACTTTAATGTGAGTAGAATTAAAGAACACAGGGTCTGGTCACATCTACTTAATTCTGAGGAAGTATCTTATTGCAGTAAGAAGATGAAAACAGTAGAAGACTCATACTGAAAGGCCTGGTAAATTAAAGTTGTGCTAACCTCCTTGGTAACAGATACTGCATGGCCCCTGGAAGATAAATAAACCATCAATATGATTTAACTGTGCAGCTGGAAATATTGTCAAAATGTGTCTAAACATGGTTCACTGTGAAAGGAGTGGTGTTGCTGAAAATACGTCTCAGAATTTAGCCTAATCTGCTGTTTGAAGCCTATGCCGTTTGAAGAACAGGGCATGCAGAAGTGCAGGGAGCCTCTCTATATTCCTGACATTTTTTGTCTTCCTATAAATGTGTTGACACATTCAGCACAAGGTATGAATCAAGATGACTTCTGAGCAACTGGTGCATATCTTACAGCCACATCAGCCTAGGAACTGGTGCAGAGATCAAGTCACTAGGGGCCATAGTAAAAAATAAGGTATGAATTATCACCAGCATAACCTCACCATCATTTTTCATCTCAAAAATATTTTTTAGGAAGTGATGCTGACCTAGGAATCAAATAGACTAAATTACCTAAAAAGGTATGTTTTTCCATATCAGATATAATCAATAGATCAGCTAAATAAAATTTTCTTTCAATTTTAAAAGGGAGTTCACTTCCAAAAATTGCACTGCTGTCAAAATATGTGACTGGCATTTATATTTTTGGGACAACCACAGTTAAACTGACTGACTGTACTTGTTCATTTGAATCTCTTTTCATTTAGGTGGTATTTTCACACCAGTGTGAAAGAAAAACAAAGGAAAATACAGTGAAAACAAAAACCTGCTTTTACCTTAAAAGACTGTCCATAGTTTCAGTGGATGGTATTTAAAATGAACACAAATATTGGTGTATATCTTCTAATGTTTGACCCCTTTCTAATTTTTGATGTGTTATTTCACTCTCAAATGTATTTCATCACTATCTGAAAGAAGAGCTTGATTTCCTTTAAACACTTCTCATTTATCATCAAATGCATTTTTATCAACAAATAATACTTGAATGTTATAGACAAATACTAGCTACGACAGATCTTCTTTGTATTGACAGTATTTACTGCAAATCATTTAATTTTGGCTGCCTTTCCTCTTAAATAGGCTATGGGTCAAAAGTATGTTCCTTAACATTTCTTGGGCTGCACATTTCCAGAAGTTTGTTATTCGTTTACTCCTATGTCACCACCTGGTTTTCCTTGCTGTTCAGTGACTTGGCAATAGTTTAATAATTTTTTTAGAGTGATGAAAAATTCACAGTTTACATTTTTTTGCATCACTACTGTGAATTCAACAACAAGAAAAATAAATGTTTTTAATCTTTTGCTTCACACTGAGACCTTATAAAAATATTGTAAGGACATAGGCAATTGCAAAGAAATAGTCAGGCATCTAGTGGCATTTAGCATACAGATTTTAGTGGTCTACTACTCCTAAGATTTTCACTTCACAAATCTTTACTCCTAAAGATAAGTAATTAATTGCTGAAAGAATTAACGATCTGTTGTTTTTTCCTTTTTTTCCCTGTGGTAGCACATAATAAATAGCTTATTTTTATTTACATAGTTCCCATGCTGGTCCAATTAATACATCAGGTTTATATCTGGGATGTCATTTCTGATTACTCATTCTGCACTAATTGGATTTCAGGGCCCTCTATTGGTCAATTACTTTTTCCTTGTGTCATCTTCCAAAAAGTCTTGACTATGTGATTCCCCAGTTGGTCAGGAAAATCTAAATGCTTTCTTTGAACTGACATGGTAGCAAAAAAGAAAACTAAAAGTTGAGACAAGAGATAACTTTGATCTACTTTATGAAATATTGTTGCAGATTTTTTTCTTTTATTTTTTCTTCTTTACCCTTTCTGAAGATGCAAAGCAAAGGAAAAGAAATAGACTGTCTAGTTTGTGATACTAGATTAATCTTCTATATTGCCAACAATGTGATTCAGTTCACATGTGATGCAGTGAACACAGCTGGCATTACAGATGGTATAGAGTCAGAGGGTTTTGTGGTGGTTTGGTGGGTTTGGGTTTGCTTTTTGGGTGGTTATTGGGTTTGCTTCTTTTTTTTATTTTGATTGACACTATAAAAATTACTAGGCTCACATTGTCTAAGAAACTTAAGTTCCTTGGTGATTAAGAAGCCATTTAAGATATATTTATCATTCTGCAGTTTAACAAATATACAGAATTAAGCTTTCCATGACTTCATCCTTTGAAACTTGTGCCAGAAAGTCGAAACCTATTAGCATTTGCTTCTGTAAAGAATAAGCCATTATAAATTTGCTCATTGCTAATGCAATATGCTTGGCTTCTAGGATATTACTGTTCTGGTTTCTGTGACTATGAGCTGTCTGTTTTATGTTCTCACCAAACCAAATTTTGAAGTCCTTACTCTAGCACAGAATACATCACAGCCACTGGGAGATTTTTACAGAATGCCAGCTTCATGATTTATACAGCAGTGTTGCTCACTTCAAAAGATTTAAATTTCAACAGAGATGCAGGAATATAGGTACCATTTATTTAAAATGTGGAGATTGCTTATATGACATTAGAATTTGATCCTGACTGTCTGCTTCTGAAACCCAGGCCATTCTCTGATATAAAGTTTACAGATTCTTACATTACAGTCTGATTAGATGGATCTTAGTGAAGCTCCCTGAATTCATCTAAGTAAGCAGATGGTTATCTATACAGTATTGCCATACTAACCAAGCTTTTCAAATCAGCAAATTTAAATTTTCTCCAGAGGGCACTATGGTCTAGTCATTTTTCTGTGTTCTGATAAAACACGGATATGGCCGTCTTCTGGTATATGCCTTAAAAGGAAACCAGGCTGTTTTTTTAAAATCTAATCCTATTTGGGTCAGATTCTTCAACAAATCCATTACAAGCTGTTTAAGAAATGTGAGTTTATGCAGATAAATTAATCTAATGTGATTGAAAACAAAAACTGGCAATGTTTCTAGGAGGGTTTTACATATAAAGTCTTTTAAGGAGAAAATAAATGTTACAAAATATTAGTCTTATGGTAAAAAGATTGGAAGTTAAGGCTAAGGATAAAGGAACAGCTTTCATATTAGAACTTTTACTCTATTCATAAGTTAGCTGGGGGGGGGGGGGGGGGAAAAAAATCCAGCAAAAAACCCAACAACCCTCAACTGTATCAATAGTGAGATAATAAAGTGGGTAATACCTCTCACCTCCTTTTTCCCCTCTCTTTCTCTGTCTCTCTCTCTTTTTCTTTGTTGACCCAAAATCTGAAACGTTTTTACAGCAGGATCAACACAGGATCTAAGGATTGGCGATTCTTTCTTGTCTTTCTCCCTTTTCAACCTTTTCTCATTTTTTGTCTTGGCAAAGTGCAGCTGTCATATTCTATACCTTACTCTGTACTGAGGTTTGTTGTCAGGACCAGAGGCTTGTTGAAGTGTGTTGTAAAAATTAAGGGCTTGTTAGCTTCACACTAAAGAGTGGGCTGTTTGCTGGAGTTAAAGCAACTGTATAGTAAGAACACAGACATTCCCTGACTCATGGACTGGTGTCTTTGAGTGGATCAGATCATGACAAAGGTACCTTCAAAACCAAACTAGTCTGTGATTTTATGATTTAGAAAGGATGTATCAGAAAAGGCAAACTGCTACAGGAATAATTAACAGTTGCTTTATGGAATCAAGACAACTGCAGAGAACAGAATAATAGTAGATTATTTTTCCCCCCATTTACTATGTATTTCCATACAAGCAGGCCAAAACATAACTTGTAAGCAGTTGGAAATGTCGCATTGGTGTTTATGACACCTGCTCCCTAATTGAAAAAATGGAATAAATCACAAGGTAGGTGCTGATTTTTCAGTGGGGCCATTGAGATCTTGTCAGATAACTCTTCTTGCTTTCTCTCACTCTCACTGCCCTCAAGGCTACACACTTGCAGAGAGTTTTAATGCCCATGTGTTAATCCTCACTGATTTCTAAACATACGTGGCAAATACAGGATAGGTCACCTCAGGATTTTTATATTTGACAAGGCTGTATAATCACCCTCGTTTCTAATTTTCAGAGCTTCTGCCTCAACTGCAGCTTCTTTTCAATATGCTATCAACATTCTGTATCTGCAGAAAAGATTTTGCATGATTACCACTATGAGCTAAACAAGTTTAGAAGTAATTTAAAAGTATTCTATTAAGTCAAATGCTTTTAAATACATTCCTTAGTATCTCTTTTCAATACCTCCAGAGACCAAATAATAGGCTAAGTGAGCCTTCTTGTATCAAGTTTAGCTAAAATTAGCCAGATGACCAACAAAACAAAAAAAGAATCCATACTTTTTATCGATGTCAGTACTTTGGAGTAACTTAGCCCTTTCAGCATATAATATATAGAGTGTAGCAATAATGTATTTTGTCTCCCTTACATTCGCATTTAACAGATACTTCTTTCAGTTTGGATCATTAGTTTCATATCTCCTACACACTGTTTCCAGAACAGAGTAGAAGTTTTGAGCATGCCAGGCCTTATCATATTAAAGTAAAACTAAAGAAGAATAAAAACATGAAAATTTAAATTAGACAAATCCATCATGAACTGCCAGCTTTTTCCTAACTGCTGTATTTATAATGAACAATAACATTACTCACTTAAATTCCCTAGCTTTTTGCCTTACTTACCAGTAAAACCAACTCATGCTAATTAGAAGTTTCAGATATTTCTTTCTTTATTGGCAGATTACTTTCATTTCCACTTCTTTATTATTGGGATTTTAAGTACTATTAAAAACTTTAACCATTAAAAATTCAATATTTAGTTAGTACATTAACATTTTTTTAAGTGAATAAAAATAATGAAAATTTAGTAACTTTGAAAAAAAGGTAATACATCTAAGACAAAAAAGGTGTGACTGGAAATTTTTTGAATTTTTTTTAGGCTTTCAGTGAGGTGAAAACAGAAAAATTGTGAAAACACTTTTCATGAAAATAAACTTTAAAAATTCCATGACTGGAGAATGAGGATATGTTTAGATATCTATGGATGTATTTTCATTCTTGATGAGTAGATTTTTATAACTTTATTAATTTTATTAAAGTTTTTAATTTGAAGTCCTATGAAATGGGTTTTGTGGTGAGTTTACTTTAAATAAAATTTCTATTACAGTCAAAGTTGAGAAAGGGTTTCATTTCTAGTACAGTATAGCATCTTTTCCCATATAGTCCATTCATAAAATGAATTATAACACAGAAGTGCATCTTGCTCCTGAGAGCTTTCCAGAACTGATTTCCCGAGAATTTCAAGAAAATATTTCATGTTAACATTTCAATACGCTTAAATATTTTAACAATATTTACTATTTTTTTTCTAGATTAAAATTAAATAGAACAATCTGTGATAAGCTGGGAAACGAACAAGTGCCATGCTAAGGTGTCATGAAATCAATAATTGGTTTCAAGCTCATTTTAAGTTTTCCTAAAGAAAATTAGGCTGAATTCCAGTCTATTAAAGATAGCATAAAATAAGTAGGTTTTCTTTGGCTTTGGGAATTTCACTGCAGACATCTAGCATAATTGTTGAGTAGTAGTCAACAGAGTCTTTTGAAAGATACCTCTGCTTTTATCCCCACTAAACACATTGACTGAAATATTTTCCTGGGAATAGTGGGTCTGGGAGGGGAAGCCTTCCCTGGGAGCTTGGACAACATTCACAGAGACCTCATGGCACTTAGTGCCCTCACATCAACCCAATGTTGAGTGTGTTTTTGCTTAATGTCCCTGAGTGATCCTTCAGCTTTTGGGTGGACTAACAAGGCCTGCTGCTGCCCTTGAATAAGAAGCTCAGAAATAAGCCAAGACACAGTCTTCCAGTTTATCACAGCATGAGAAGGGTCCTGGTTTATTCCTCTTCACAGCTCAGCCATCCTGACTCCCACTATTCACTGACTCTGACTGCAGCAAGCTCCTGCTGTAGTTTTCCCTCCCAGCCTCTGACTGCTGGTTATTTCCCGCTAAACTATAACTGCAGGTATTAGCTTGCAGACTCTGACTGCAGGCTTTTGCCTAGCTAGACTATGACTGAAGGTTCCAACAACAGGCTCCAACTGCAGACCCAGACTGACCTCACAGCAGTGATTCACTATCCCCAGGATCCTCCTTCTTCTTCATGACCCTCTCATTCCCACTTCCTCAAGGTTCCTCCTCCATGATTCTTCCCTCACCAGCTAACCCACTCCCTTTTATCACACTTATCTTTATTGGCTGTAGCTGTGACTCATCAGGGGTGAGGCTGAATGGGGTAATTAACATAGCTGTTACTTATCAAGGGCAAGTTCACCTGTATTCCCTTCTCCTACATTAGTTCAGATGGTTAGAGCATGGTGCTGATAATGCCAAGGTTGTGATTTTGGTCACAGTATGGGCCATTCACTACAGAGATGATCTTTGTTGGTCCTGTACCACTCAGAATATTCTGTGATTCTGTTATCAGTGCTCACTTTGTATCATCATCCTTGTCCATGTAGTAATGATCTCTCCAACAGGCACACTGTAAATATTATTGGAGGTGATAGTTTTGGCCAATGGTTTTGGCCATGAATTAATTTTTGTCTGAGATTGATATCTGAATGAAGCTTTTTTCATGTACCTACACGACGCCTTCTCTGAATATAACTGCTGAAACAGAAAATGGTATTTATATGATTTAACCCATTACATATTTCTAGGAGCTACTACATCTATAATTTTAATTACTACTGTTTGAAACCACAGAAATTTGCCAAAGCAGCCACCTGAATGTTTTGATTCCCAAAAATTATTTTAATTCCTATAGCTGAGTTTATATTCTATACTAATATCAAAACCTGACACATGCCTGAATAGCACTTTTTTCTTTAACAAAAAAATTTGCTATTCATTCTCACTTTTAATTCTCTGCTTTTAACATGTTAATTCATTTGGGTGATATCAGAGGATGTTGGGATCAAAATATACTTCAAAGATGTATTATAAGTGATTTTCCAATCATGAAAGTAATCTGTGGTAGAGCTGAAGCTCAGATCCAGATATCAAATTTTACATCCATTTCCAAAATATCTGGCTGTTCCTGCTATACTACACTCAAACATTTAACTCTGTGGTCTTGCAAGACTAGACATTATTAGAAGTTACACAGATTAGATGGAATATATTAGAATTTTAAGTAATAAGAAAATGATTCATAAGTAGGAATAGATTTATGGTTCAGACCACCTGCAAATTACATTCTGCCAGCCTCTGTGAGCAAAGACATGAAACACACTCTTTGGGTATAAAACTGTTCACATGTAAATGTATATTATTCTAGTCAAGTTGTATGTCAGAGGTTATCTGCTTGTAATTAACATTTTTCTAGGTTCAAAGAGCGTTTTGTAGTGATGATATATTTTAAGTGAAAGGAAATGAAAAATAAACCATCTATCTAGGGAAACATATTTTCATTTAGTGTTGAATAAATGGGACATGAAATACCAGAAGAGATACTGGTCTCAGTGCTCTTTCTATATTCTCAGCTTGATTAGAAGTTACCAGGTAACAGAAGATGCCAACACTTAAGAAAATCAAAGGGCTCTGACAGAACAATGGAAATGATTTCTTGAAGAAAGAGCTTTTTAACCTTGAAAATCTGTGATGAGAGCACAAGGAGAAATTCCAAAACCAGGATAGATGGCAAATGAAAGTAATAAAAAGCCTCTACATTCATAGATTTTTCTTTTTGCTTATTCATCATAATACACTAATAAATGGTGAAACATTTTTCATGTTCTCCTTAATGAATAAGACATTAAGAGGAAAAATGGAACAAAAAGGGAGTCTCAGGAATTTCAGTTGAAAACACTACATAATAAAAAAACATGCTTGTATGAAGTTGTTGAAGAGCATAAAGTGTGAAAGAAACAGAACACTATTTCTCATGCATGTTCATAATACCTTGATATATATTCTCACAATGTCTTAATTTTATATATACACATGAAATCTCAGATGAAATGGAGCACTTAATGATTGTCTTTGAAATGTGCTTGAAAACTCAAAATACAGCCTCTGAGGAAGCATGTTTTACTGAAAGCCATCCTTACAGATGTCTGTAAGGACTAATGTCAACAGGAATTCTTCAGAGACTGTCCTTTTTTCCCTCCCTTTTATTAGCCACAGTGGGTTTATTAATCAGCTTTCTAAACTGCGCCAGCAATCTAAGTATTAAGGAGGAATGTAAGCCATCCAACTCTTAAAAAATAACCAGTGGACAGTGGAAGCAGAAGTAATGGAGAAAATGTGGAACAGAAATGAAGAAGTCAGTCAAAATTAAGAAGCAATTAAAGAAAGCAACCAGTAGGAAAAAACAAAAACAGTTCAGGCCCAAACTATTCAAGGACAAACCTGCAAGTATACTTAAAGAGCATCCCCTTAGAAGTGTATTTCATACACTAGCTTTAGCACAATGTAATAGTGAATTATAAAGATTTCCATTCAAATACATCCCTGCATCTACCTGAGTACAAAAGAATGGAGTACTGTGATCATAGAATTTATGCCATTGTCAATGTTTACCTGTTGCAGAGAATAACAGAATTCTTTTTTAAAAGGGAAGTCATTATTCCTTTAGAAAAGATTTTATAAAGCACATTAGCTTGTGACAGCCATACAAATTGAAATTATTTTCTTATCACCACAAGCAGATGCATCTGCAGTCAGTTATCCACTGGTACTAACTCATGGATCTCAACTCTAGCCCCGTGGGGGCTTCACCTAAAGATGAGAATGCAATGGCATCTTCATGTCAATCTTTATTCTGTTATCAGAGGCTGCCTATGAACACCAGGTGTTTTGATAATTTCTGTGTTATAGATGCTTGTCCACTGGGATTTGACTTCTGCTGGTGACTTGTACTGCACTATTAGGGCAGCTGCCAGATGGTGACCTTTCAGTCCCTTATCAGCCTCTGCTGCATTCCAGCCCATGACTTGGAGGTGAAAGGCCTCATATAGTCCTATGAACCATGGCAGTCTTCAGTATACTAATTTTTTCTATCTCATTGAATTTTATGCCTTGCTGTAGGCTATAAGAAAGAAAAGGTAAAAGCAAGGTATAAAATACAACAAAAATGCAGGCATTGGTGAAAACATGTTCTTTTAAATTTTTTATCTTTTTAAAAAATTACCCAGTGATAAACTTTCATTAAAATTTTAGTGCAAGAAAATATTTTTGTAGATTTACTTATTCATTGAATACTGAGGGTAATACATTATGTTTTGGATATGTATGAACTTACCTAATCAGCTTGGAAATGACCCCAGATACTTTGGAAAGGAAAATGGGTAAGGAAGAGACATAAAAATCGGATTGAACAGCAAATAAATCTGCTATCTCTATATGATGTGAGATAGTGATACAGACCTATAGAAATTAATACATAAAAAAAAAGAATTTGTAAAAGAAAATTGAAAAATAAGGATATTTTAAGACCTCTAAAGGACTTATTTGCAACTGAATTCAACAATAGTTATCCATCTCATTTCTTTAAAGTGTTTAATGGTTTAAGGAATGAAGTTTACAAACAAAATGATCAAATATAGGAACTACTAAGAGTTTAAATACAGCAAAGATTATGAGAAAATAGGTTGGGTTATTTTATATCAGTAGTTCTCAAAAGAGGAAAAAATTAATTGTCTTAAAAAGAAAAGTTATATCATAAAACCATATGAGTGATTTTTTCCATTACCTGATAGTTTCACAGAGGTTAATCTTTCACAATTTTAGATGTTTGCATTTGGGATAATTACTTTATACTTCCTCCACAATCAGTTGAAAGCGATAATATTTTTTAGGTAATGATTCATCCATATGCAGAAGTCTAAAATAGTTTTGGCTTACATCATTAAAAAAAAATGTTTTTTTCTGTTTTGGTTAGGAAGAAAGTCTGCAGTGAATAGCTCAAATATTGATATCAGTATTACTAAAGAAAAAAAATTAATCGGACATCATAAGTTGTGAATTTCTGAATCACCAAGAAATACACAGCAGACTATGCTTTGAAAAATGCAGTAACATCACTGAAATTGGAGGAGGAGTAACATAATACCCCGCCTTGCCCCTACACTTGCCTTAGCATTCCCAATTGTGTGGTACTCCAGGGGCCATCAATATTGCAGCTTCAAGGGCTCTTTCCAATTATACTCACAATCAAGATTGCTTTTTCCACAATTATTTCATAATCATATGGGAAAACTTTTAAAAAGGAAAGGAGATGATTCTGGCAAACACCTGAACAGTTGGGTGGAGATGCATGAGACCAGGTACATTTTCTTAACCTAGTAAGAAATACAGTGTGAAGCTGAAAGTTATCTTTTTATTCCAGATATTGGCAGGGAACAATTTTCAATTGATCTTTTTCCAGTTTGCCAAGCATAGAGATACTTAATTTTGTTACTAAGCAGAAAATGTGCCAGTTTTTAATATTGAATCTAATCTTGAATTTAGTATTTGTGTTTGTTAAAATGGCTTATGTTTTAAACTGTTAAATATACTGCACGATTCAAACACCAACAGGTAGAGACTGGTGTAAATGTTCAAACATATGTATTTAGAACTATAACATAATTTTGAATATTTTTTCCTGAAACACATCTTAGCCAAATTGAAATATATCATAAGGTTATGCTGATTTTTTTAAAAATTACATTTAGCTCAGTCCTGAGAACTGAATGCCTGTAAAAGTGAAGGGCTTACTCCTCTAATATTTTTTGGTTTAATTTCATGTAAAAGGGAATGCTTCTGCACTGTATGGCTAAACTGAAATAAAAATATGGCTTAGTTTTAATAAAACACACAATATATTTAATTTTATATAGTACTTTTTAGGAGGAATGTATGTTTAGTTAATTGTACATATTTACAACTTACAAGTTTTACAATTACCAATGTCTCGAATTTTATCAGTATAAAAGCATTTATGTATGCATATAAGAGACAAAAAAAGAGAGAGAGAAACACCAGAAAAAAGGTGTGCAATAAGCATTGTTGCAATAAACATTGTTGTAGTAATTTCCCTTTTCTCAGACAGCAAAATCTTAAAGTTGATAAAGTTTGCCTGTACATTTAGCTTATAATTTTTCCTGTCTGAAAATAACAGTTTATCCATCTAACTTTTCAAAACGTTTTTTAAATATTTTTAAAATATTTTTAATTGTGCTAAGGAAGCATAGTTCTGTGTCATCTATTGCCACTTTTCCAAATTAGTACTGCAATAGAGCTTATCAGGAAAGAGAGTGTTTCATTACGAATTAGTTTTACCAATCCTATAAGTCAATGTAATTTTTTTTTTAACTTTGGAAGTTTGTATTGTTTATTTATGTTGGGAAGAGACCTCTTTGTCTCTTTTACTCAAAATAATATGCTGCAGTGCCATGGCATTTCTGGATCCCAGATACAATGTGATCTTTCTAGTGAAATGAGGCAAAAGTTATGATAAGAGTATGACACAAAGCTGATTTAAGTATGACTCTTTTGTTAATTCCAAGTTACAATTTCTAAAATGCAATTCTCAAACCTTTAGCTATCTTCAAGAGGTATAAATTTATTTCTAAAAAAAAGATTGTATCATTGTAAAGTAGTAAAATATTCCAAGGACCATCTCAAAGAAAGCCTTCTTACAAACCCAGTGCTGAAAACTTGTTATGAAGATTATTTTTCCATAACATTTGCCTTTTCTTGTAAATGTATTACACCTGGCAGGTAAGCCTGTCAAGATTTGGAAACCTTTTCTCACTGTGAAATCAGCAGCATTTAAGAACATTTTTAATATGATAACATGTAGTAAAGATATGGAACAAATGATGCTGCAAAATCCATGCTTGAGATAGAAAGTTCAGAAACATTAAAGAGCATTTTAGATAGTGATGAATAGATAGAAAACTGGACGTTGTTGGTTTGAATTTGTCACTCCAATCTTTTACTTCACAAAGTAGAAAGAAATGAGGGATTTTACAAAAATATTTATCTGTCAGTTTTAACATGTAGAGAGTAGTAAACTGATAAAAAAAAAAAAAAGAAAAAAACTTTAGTAGACATTCATTAACAGCACCCATGGTGTTATTCGAAGCACTTAGTCTTTAATAAATGTATTCCAAATTAGCTGTGAGTGAGCAATGCCACAAAGCTGATACTGTTAGTACCTACAGTAATAGTCACTGATGATGTAAGTTTTTGAGGTGAAGGTGGTCAAGGTTGAGAGTATTTTAGTGATAGAAGCTGGAACCAAAATTGGTTTCCCCACTCCCACTTTTATGAGTGCAAAAGGTCTTTGCTTTGGTCATGTAAATCAGCCTCATTTTCCTCCTTGACCAGGGTAACTTGCCTGGGTGTAAGTGAAAAGTTAAGGCATGACCTGCCTTAGCATCATGTAGTGGGTTGACCCCGGCTTGATTGCAGAAACCCACCAAAGTTGCTCTATCACTCCCTTCCATAAGTGGACAGAAGGGAGGAAATATAGTAAAAGATTCATGAGTTGAGAATATGGAGAGGTTGCTCACCAAATACCATCATGAGTGAAAGAGACAGCTTGGCATTATTAATTGAATTTATAGCTAAAATAAAACAGAGCACGACAAAGAAGTAAAATAAATGTCAAAAACACCTTCCCACCCCACCCCTACCTCCTTCTCAAGCTCTGCTTCCTCTCTCCCAGCAGCACAGGGAGACAAGGAATGAGAGTTACAGTCAGTTTATCACAGGTTGTTCCTGCTGCTGTTCAGGGAGAAGTGTCTTTACTCTGTATCAGTGTAGGGTCTGTTCCTTGAGACACAGTTCTCCACAAATTTGTCCAGTATGAGTCCATCCCATGGGTAATGGTTCTCCACAAATTGCTCTAACAGGGGTCACACTTCCATGGGGGGCAGCCTTTCAGGCACAGCCTTTTCAGTGTGGGTCCTCCATAGGGACACAAATCCTACTAGGAAAACTGCTCCAGCGCGGGCTCCTCTCTCCACAGGACTGCAGGTCCCTACCAGGATAGGTTTCCCAAGGACTCACAGCCATTGCCCAGGTATCCACCTGCTCTTGGTCTGGTCTTCTCCATGGGCTGCAGGTGGATCTCTGCACCCTCATTGATCTCCATGGGCTGCAGGAGCACAGCTTCTTCACTGTGGTCTGCACCACAGGCTGCAGGAAGTCTCCGCTATGGTTCTGGGACCACTTCCTCCCCCTCCTTCTCCACTGACCTTGGTGTCTGCATAGATATTTCTCTCACATGTCTCACTCAGCTCTACTCTGGCTGCATTTATGTCTGTGCAATAACCTTTCTTTCCTTCTTAAATCACAGAGGTGCTGCTGTCACTCGTGACTGACTTGGCCTTGGCCGGTGGCTGGTCTGTCTTGAGGCCGTCTGGCCTTGGCTCTGCTTGGGCATGGAGAAATCTTGTAGCTTCTCAAAGAAGTCACCCCTGTAGCACCATAATTAGCAAAGTTTAGAAGATAATACAGAAAGTCAGTAATGGACTGTTATAAGGGCAGTATTATAACTCAAAATATACATCTTGTAGAAATTATCTGAAGCTATTAAAATAGTAAAAAAAGGGGAAGGTGTTGTACTTGGAAAGGAAACCTAAATTAATAGGTTGTAAATGTTCATTAAAATGTCAGTCAATAGAAATACAATATGAAGGTGTTAGGATATTCTGCAGAGCATACACACAAAAAAAAAAAAGAAAAAAAAAAAAAAAGAAAAAAGAAAAGAAAGAAGTAGCTTTCACCAGAAGACGGAATGCTCTCAGGGAATATGTTATCTGCAATGTTGATTGTAAAATGATACAAAAGTTCTCCCCTAAGGGCTTGTGCTTGCTTGCTTGTTGCCTCTAATTTTGATGATTGTGTAGACAAACCAGAGAAAACTGAAATATGAGCAATGAAAATTATACAAAAAGAATTTGACAATGTGTTAATAATGTTGTTTTCTTGATAAAGAAGAGGGAAGCAGGTTGTGGTATCTAATAACGGTCTTCTAAGTATAGCACTTATTGAGGGAAAAAAACAAAACCAAAAAAACCAGTGATAGTTTTTGTGTAGGTTAGAAGACATGGTGATAGATTTAATATCTGTGGAGGTAATTTTCTATTCTTAAATTTAAATATTATAAGGTTTTGTTTTCTTGGACATGACTAGCCAAATCCATCCCAGGTCTCTGCAACTTGGTTTTCCACTTTTTTTTCAAGTCTGAGAATTTTATTCGAGGAATCAACTTTTTTTTGGCTGTTACAATTATTGTGATGAGAAAGACAAGTGTGAAAATATTCTTGTGAAAATAGCAGAGTAAACCAGATTTTTTTTTCCCATGCATTTTTCCACAGTATTTATATTTTAACCGGCAATTCTTTGTAAATTATTTATGGTGTTTTAGTACTTCTTTTGTGTCACTTACACAGTAAATAGGCTTTTGTAGAATGGTGCTCTTCTATAAAATATGTAAAGTTCATAAGATGGTTCAGATTTAAAAAAAAAAAAAAATCCTACATTATACTAATCTATATCGATGTGTGTCTTAGCTTTGTCTACTCATTAAAGATGTTTTCTTGCCATGTCTGCACAAACAGAAGTGTTAAAAAGCCCCAAGGTCACCCGGAGGTTATATTGCAGTTCAGTCTAATTCATTCTGTGCCCAGCTTAAGGATTTTGAGCCCTGTGTGCATTAATTTATAATTGTCATCAAAACTCCTCTCAGTTTCAATTATCATTTGGTATGAGTTCACAGAATTTCCTTCTCCTTTACATAAGTTTGTACTACTAGATCACAAATTTAAGTTCACTGTTCCTCACTGTTTCTCCAATTAATTTTATTTTTTTTAGATATTGAAAAAATAGAATATTGAACAATCATTAGCACAGAGAAAATGCTTCCTGAAGAAATTAATCTCTTTGGCCATGCTTATTGAACTTGAAAAAACTCCTCTATCTAGTTTTATTGAACCATTTAATACCTTTTTACAATTTCATTGACCATTTGTAAGCAAAAAATCCACAATTTTCAAAATCCTGTGGTTTCAGATTAGTGTGAAATTAATTGCATTGTTTAGGAATCAGTTTGATACATGTGCATATCATTAATTTCCTTTATCCTCACAAAAACTAAATAAAGTGATGAATTAAAATCTAACCAATCATCCATATGGCTTAAAATCTCCACAAAAATACATGGAAAAATATCTAGGATATATACTAGATATATATTCTGCTCTATGTTACAGTTAGTATTCTTGTAGTTGGCTTCAAGAATAAAGCTGAAAATATCAGAGATTTTTCATATCCATATTAATAATACACTAGTTCTTTTCAACAAATTCTTAGAATTTTTAGAGGTATTTTTCTTGCCATGACACCTACATATTACTCATGCTGTCATTGCACAATATTTCATACTGAGGGAAAAAAATTCATTCTGTGTTAAAATATCTTTGGAAAATATTTTTCCAAAAGAGTTGGAAATATTTTGATATGCAAGGAAAATATGTGTGTATACTTAATTTATTTAGTCTGATGTTTTGAATGTGGGTATAGTTTTGGGTAAGAAAAGGGAAGTTGCCTCTTTAACAACTTGGGCTGTATCTGATGTACACTGACTCTTTTGCCATTGCCACTAGGAAAATGGCGTATGCCAGAAAACTTCTATAAGAGCAATTAGGAATTCTGATGGAATCTAGCCAGTGGAAATCTACTCTATTTTTTTCTGGTTTTGTCTGGAATAGTTAATTTTCTTCATAGTAGCTGGTATGAGGATGTCTTGGAGATTTGCTGAAAACTGTGATAACACAAGGGTGTTTTAGATACTGCTGTGCAGTGCTTACACAGGGCCAAGGATACTTCTGCCTCTCACCCCATCCCACCAGCAAGGAGGCTGGGGGTGCACAAGAATTTGGGAGGGGATACAGAAGGGACAGCTGACCCCAAATGACCAAAGGGATATCCCACAGAACATGGCATTATGCTCAGCACATAAAGGGGGGAGAGAAGAAGGAAGGGGGAGAATATTTGGAGTGATGGTGTTTGTCTTCCCAAGTCACTGTTGCATGTGATAGACCTGCTTTCCTGGAGATGGCTGCCCATGGGAAGTTATGATTGAATTTCATGCACTTCTGCCTGTGCACACAGTTTTTGCTGTACCTATTAAACTGGATTTGTCTCAACCCATGAGTTTTCTCACTGTTACCTTCTGATTCTCTCTCCCATTCCACTTTAGGGAGTAGAGAAGTAACAGTCTAGGACAGATCTGTCACCTGTGGCTAAACCACAAAACTAGTACTTGTATAGGTGAAAGAAAACACTTTTTAATATTTGAAATACAAATTTTTCTAAGTCTTAGCATACAACACTATCTCCTATTATCAACTTTGTTACATATGAGAAATCTATAGGTGTGTGACAACAACTAATTGTATTTTACTGTGCTCTAATTCTGGTATCTTGGTTTTTTTGGTGTTTAAATAAAAATCTCATTCTGTAGTGTCAAAAGGTGACTTGGAGTACCCTGTATCCCACAGAACAGGAGGGAGGCTTTTGAACAGTTCAAAGAAATTGACTGGGGAAGTGACGGTACTGTAAGCTTAGAAAATCTGGAGAACTTGGCATATGTCCATCTCTCTCTATATAATTGCCAGTAGAACTGCAATTCTGCAGACAATGTCTTGCCTATGTTGAGCTAACAGGAAGATTGCTGGTACTTAGTGTAGAAAAAGGCCAAAGCAGTTTTTAAAACAGTGGTTCTTGGCCAGTATATATTTTCATTGTTAATTTTTTATTATATTGATTGTGGTTTTTAATTTTATATATCATATGAACACCTTGAAACTAACTTATTGGGGTGATACAATATTTTGTTTTACTTGTAGGTGGGAAGATGAAGTTCTGGATAAACTAGATTTATGGTCATAGTGTATGGATTTTTTTTTAATTCAAACAATCTGCTTAAGTCATTATGAGAAGAAGCATTTAACTTAGGTACCGCAACATCAAAATATTAAACATTTAATAATGTTTATAAATAATAATGAAATAATCTACAAAAGTTTTCTACAGGGCTTTTATTTGGTGCAAATCTGAATATCAGAGGTTTTTATGAAGTACAATCTAGGAAATCTATATTAAGAAGACTTTGAAAATTAGCAAGCAGACAAATGTTAGCATAGTTAAGAGTGCATTTTAGCTTTTTCCTCTGAAGTACAGTAATATTGAATTCACTTCTGGGAACTGATACTTACTGAAAAAGGAGCAGAAGATAATTTTAGCATTACACCCTGGTGGATGGGCATTTGGTTTGAAAGTGTAAACCATTTTCCTTTAACGATTGAAAAAGTACTAAAACCAAAATGATTTTATTTAAACCAGCTAGTTATTCCTGAAACAAAGCTTTTGTGGAGAATATGTTTAATTAATATTTAATTTATTCCAGCTTTCAATAAACTTAAAGCATGACACTACATGGCTTCCAATTTAATCTCAGCTTGTCTATAATATTTGCAAGCACCAAAAGTATCTTTTTGGTATACACCATGACATGTGCTTTAAATCCTCATCCTAAATTTAGGCAGTGGAAATTCTGGTGAACTGAGACTCAATCCCTATGTCATATCAGATATGATTTCAGCTTCCAGTTTCTTTAACCCAAATATATACAGTTTAAGGCCATGTATCCAAAAGAAATTCTCTGACCAGGATGTACGGCACGCAGTCAACCACCTGTGGAAGGGGCTTTCTGCATGGATGTGTGTCATGCTGTATGATTTGGCCTTGAAGGCCAGGAATTACTCTTTGAAACAAAGCATTTTACAATATAGAGGTGACCCAGAACACTTAGGCATTTTTATATAACATGGTCCAGACTACCACTCCTAGATAACTGTAAACAGGTTTCAAAGGATCTGAAGTTTTACCCTTGAAATTTCACTCTAATTGACTTGCCTACAGTTTTTCTTTTTTTTCAGATAAGAGTTAAAACCATCTGTTACCCCATCAGCCCGTGTGAATGGTATTTCTTTTAAGCAATATTTCTTAAAAGGATGGAACAACTTGTAAGGCAAGTTCAATATGTACACAGAAAAGAAAAATGGCACAGATGGAAATGTAATTACTGCTCACCTGCTGTAGAACAACATCAAGAATATCACTACAAGCAATATTTGCATTTGATTTATCCCAAATTCAACAGTGAAATGAGCTATTCATACATATAAAAATAGCCTCAAAGAAAATATTATCCAAAATAAACCCAACAAAAACTCCTCTTTAAACTCTTTTCTATTTCTTTGTATGATATCTGTATATATATATAAAATCCCCCACAATCAAGATACTTTTCATTTTCTTCTATATTTCTTCTTTCTCTGTCTTCCCAAAAGGCACCAATGAAATGAACTCGGAGTAAGTTTTATCAAATAGTTTCACTTTATATCTGGCTTACAGTTACAATAATTTTTATGTGACAGTGATAATAACCACATATGTAGAAACTTGGCAAAGGTAACAAAACAGAAGATATCAGTATTTACCCACATTAAGTGGGTTCTTAAGTTTATATTCCAACTTGACAGTATTTTGTATTCAGGAAAAACTGAATCTAATTCATAATGACAATTCTTTTATTTGAAGGCTCATCTTTGCAACTTTATCCACTTAAATTCAGAAACAGTAGGTGACTGTGGCAAGAAAATCTGAATTTAGGGAAACTGGTCAGTGTGCATGTGAAATGTGAAGTTCTGTATAGTTTCACATGCTGGTTTTGGCTGGTATGGAGATAATTTCCTTCCCTGGTATGGGGCTGTGTTTTAGATTTGTGCTGAACACGTTTGATAACATGGAGATGTTTTTGTTATTGCTGAGGAGAGCTTACATAGAGCCAAGTCCTTTTCTGCTGTCCATACTGCCAAACTGACAATGAAATTGGAGATGCACAGAAGGCTGAGAGGAGACACAGTCAGGACAGCTGACCCAAACTGACCAAAGGAACATTCCAGACCAGGTGGTGTCATAGTATATGACAGTATATAAAGTGGGAGGAAAAAGAGGAAGTGGGGGACATTTGGAGTGATGGTGTGTGTGTTCCCAAGTCAGTGTTATGTGTGATGGGCCCCTGCTCTCCTGGAGGTGGCTGAACACCTGCCTGTCCACAGGAAGCAGTGAATTAATTCCATGTTTGTGTGAATGGATTTTACTTTCCCTATTAAACTGTCTTTATCTTAACCCAGGAATTTTCTACATCTTTCCCTCCTGATACTCTCCCTGATGCGACTGGTGGGGGTGTAAGTGGCCGGGTAGGGCTTGGGTTTTTGCTGGGCTTAAACCATGACACCTCATGAACTAGGAAAAATATAGGTAATAGTCAGATTATGGAATGCGTATGGCTTCTAACATAAAAAAGCCTAACCCTGAAAATTTTTAGTGTGTTCAAAACTATTTCTGGAGAACTCAAAATGAAAAATGTCATCAACAAGAGTTGAACAAAATGTGTCGGTTTATATTTCATTTATTTTCCATGGGTTTTTTGTGGTGTTATTTGTTACTGAAGGTGAAGCAGAGATACTTTTATGCAAGTACTAAGAACTTCTTTAATTTCCAGGTCATGAGGGAAAATATTGTTATTGCAGCTGCCAAACATCTAGTCAGATCTCAGTTTTAAATAAGGAATGTAGGGAGAAACTTCAGAATATGCCTTTAGTTGACTGTAAGAATTTAAGTACAGCGCCTAAGAACCTTTCTGAGCACTTTTTGGAGTATCACTAGGTCTTTTGAGAAAACTTCTTGGACTAAATACAGGGGAAAAAAATATTGTCTTCCCAGTACATACACACGATGTAGTATCGTATATGTGCTAGAATATATCAATGTGACTTTAATTAAATGTCACATTCTTGCTTTTCTTCACTTTAGTGTTTTATTTTTTTATCAGTAGAGTTTGTGGGGGCATCGGGATTTTGAGATATAGGTACATATATACAAACACACACCACACTCTGTCTTTGACCAATCTATCAAGCTAGCTATCTATGTCTAAACATCTGCACAGTCAAATGTAATACCTTTGTTTAGCTATATAATGTATATTGATATATCAAAAATGTTAACAAGAAGAGTCTTCAGAGCCCTATTGCACTACATTGACCATGTTTTTTTTAATCAGATATCAAAAATTACTCATTTAATTACTAACAAATTATTTTGTGCATGTGGAACCTAGGAAAAGTTGCAGAAAGAATACTGGCACTTTTTTGAGCTTCAAAACTCTTCTTTCTGCTATTATGTCTGTTACACGTGTCATCCACATTTTGGACTTATTTTGAATGTAATATATTGTTCCTTTCTGAATTTTTAAATATGAGATTGTGTTGATACTGAAAGGCTAGCAGAAAGCTGGTGAAAACCAAAGAAAACATTGGCATCATTAGGTTTCCTAGATGTTAGCAGTGTGAATTGATTTGATGTGCTTTAGTTTACATTTGCTTCAGTATTCCATTATAATCTATAGAACAGTATTTCACTGCTGCATGAATAAAAATATAATTATTTTATCTGTAAATGAAATCTGAAAGTAAACAGGTATTATTTCAAAACATATTTAGTGCTTAATTAAACTTTTTTCTTGTTTACCTAGAATAAAGTCTGCATACATTAATGCATCAATATTTCTTAAAATGCAATTATGCTGAGAACTGAACACCATGCATCAGTACCAGCTAAGATGTATCTACAATGCAAAATTAATTTTTAAATAAAACTGTATGAAAATAAATTTACAAAAATATGAAGATGTTATTATCATTTTTCTACTTGTACTTTTCATTTAAAGCAGGAGAGAAAAAGGAACATCTGCATGGACTTCTTAATTCAGCTAATGAAACTAATCATGTGTACAAAGCCTTTATAAGTTTAGGTATAAGTTTAAGTGCAAATCACATATTAAAATAAGAAATGCAAACAATATATCAAAAAATGCAAAATTTTGAATATGCCTTCAAGACTGCAATTATTTTTCATAGTAATGACTGCTGGAAAACTTTAGTGCTTCAGTATATTCAGTACAAAGGAAGAGCACTCATCCTTAAATGCTAAACCCCTTCACACCACGCATTCATGAATCCTCACAGTGTCATTTCTGAGCACATACTCCAATACTTATTTCACAGCTATTTCTAAAGAAAACAAAATATGTTTTAAAACACCTTACACAAATCATACTAAGTTTGATAGATTTTATTTAATTTTAGATACTACACAGTCAGTGTGGATATCTCAGCTGGTCCCTTGTAGCTCCCTCAACCCTGTGTACAGAAATAGGTGCTGCTTAAGGTGTTATTCATATGATTAAATATCGATGATAGATGGAATTATTTCCACTCATGGGTTCTACATTTTTCCCTTACCTGTAAAGGAATTCTATGTTTAGATGTAGGTATCTATAATTTAAAAGTCTAAAGTAAGACAATATAGAGTTCATGTTATGTGTCAGAATAGAATCCAGGTTCAACTGACTCCTCTCCTCTCCTCTCCTCTCCTCTCCTCTCCTCTCCTCTCCTCTCCTCTCCTCTCCTCTCCTCTCCTCTCCTCTCCTCTCCTCTCCTCTCCTCTCC
>JANPWX010000013.1:10072255-10089158 GCA_024734555.1 Trochalopteron elliotii
ATCACTTCCCTCTTCTCTCCTCTCCCCTCCCCTCTATTGTCTACAAAAACTCTCTATTGTCTACACTCAACTAACTAAGGGGCTTAATATAAAAACTATATGTCTGTAAAATACTAACAGCTCAAAGACATAAAAGACTAAAAATTTAATTGAGAGCCACTTCAAAAACTAAAGGGTCTTTAAAAAAAAAAAAAAAAAGTCAAAATAACAAAAACCCCAGAGTCAAACAGGAACAACAGTAGCAAAAAAAGATCATTCCTAAATTTAAGCTAAAATTGTCTCTATTTTAATTTGCTTAATTTTTTTTTTCTTGAAGGCAAGTGATCTGCATTGTGAAGGATATTATCAACAGGATGGTTTATACTATTGCTTAAAAATCAGAGTATCAAAATTAAAAGAGTGTACGTCCAGTAGCTGGTACAATGAATGAAAACATTTAGTAGTATATGTTTTCTAGCTTTCCATGTGTTCACATGTAGCCACTTCTATTTCACAACACTTTAGACTCTATTATAAAAGACTATAAGTATGGTCTTATCTTTTTTTTTTTTACTTAACAAACCTTGTTTTTCTGAAAATACCTAATGAATAAAAGATAAATATGTAAAGAAATTGACTTCAGTCAATCTTCATGTATAATTCAGTAGTCTTCTGTGCGCATGCAGTATCTAGGTACTTTTAATTACCTACCTTGGGCAGAGAAGACCTAGTTTAGAATCTTGAAACTGATAGGTTTCAGAGCACAATTAAAGGTAAATATGGGATTAGGTTTCCTAGTGCAAGGTGGAAAGCACCTGGCATCATTTCAGTTATGGTTCTGCACATTATTTAATTGTGAGATGGAAGATAGGAAAAAATCCAGAGTTGAACTAAATTCTTAAACTGAATTTTAATTCTCTAACTCTTTGGGAAAGAAATACTCCAGAGCAATGAAGATTCTCTCCACCAATAAAACTCTTTTTATCTGAGTTACTAATGGAAAAAAAGAAGAGAAAAATCCTCAATTGACATAGTTATGTCTGAGCTGAAGATTTATCCTCTGTGACTGACCAAAGAGTATTTCATTGCACACAACACAATAAAAATATTCAAGTTCCACACTGTCAATGAAAACTCCTGTCTCAAAGCCATATTCTGATCTTTCTTTCATTGTTTCTGTTAGATATTTACTGTAAAAAAGTAATATTTTTAATGTTATGGTTTTTTTAGGTGATGGAAATTTAGTTAATAAAAAGTGACTACTTTCCTGATTGACCTTCATATAGAGGCAGAGATTGATGGAGAAAGTACAGATAGAAAGATATGTGTAAATGAGACACACATGGAGTACAGCTGGCCAGAATGCAAACTGGTGATGATGGCTGATTGTCTTCAGCTGCTCACAGCTGCTCTCCACACCAGCTGAGAATGATTACAGTTATTTGTGTATTATTATTAATCTATATCTGTATCTTTTTGACAAAACATACACCTATATGTACATACTTATGTTTTAGATGGGCTTCAACTGGAACCTTATGTTCTTAGCAGTGAAAGATTTAAGTAATATCTATGTGGTTCATTGTATTTCAAATTGATGCATCTGAAAAGCGAAAAGACAGTATGAACTCCCATTCAAGAGGCATACACAAAGTACATATTTAAGTAGTTCAGCTAGTTTTCCATACTATATTTTGCTTCCACTTATGTTTTGGAAGTTCTGGGGCTTTTCTTTTTCTCTTCATTTCCTGTAAATTATGATCTTTTAAGACTTTTTGTTTGTTTGTTTCTTGCTGCTACAATTTTTTTTAATGTTTTTTATAGAAAAAAAAATTCATTCTCCATATGGCTAATACTTCTGATATCAGCCTGGGATATACTTAATTACATTTGTGAGATGTCTAACTATAATTTAACAGCTTCCTACCGAATATTCCCATGTCATTCTGAACCATATTGATTATAGGTTGAAATGAATACTTTAAGAATGAGGATAACGTATGTTTTAGAAGACAAGACTGTTACTTTCATATTCATTTCTATAGACTTTTTCTGAATGACTTCTCATATGTCTAAAATTAATATAACAATTACCATAAAATGAGAGGGTAGAAACAATGGAATAATATCAAGCTTTTAAGTGCCACATGGCAAAGTTGTGAGTATTGTGTAATGCACAAATAAAAATGTGTTGCGCCAGCAAAGTGTATATATAATTTTGGTGTCTTTGCCAGCCTTTGTGAAACTGACTAATTCAGGGACAAATATAAGGATAATAAATTATTTCCCAACTACTTTAATGACTCATAATATTGCAAGAGGAAGACATTTCTTTTCCATTCCCCTAGAAGAATTGGTGTTCATTAAGCCAGGTTTCCTGGAAAAAAAAATAAAATAAACTAATATGAATCAAGAAGGCAAATGGAGATTTAAATAGAAAAAAACCTCAAGCCTAAATGAAACCCCCACAGTTTTCTTCCAAAGATGTACGCCTGAGGAAAAAAGCTAAGACCATAAAATCAGGCAAACATTATGTGAATTATCTATATTATTTATATTATTTAGTATCTATATTAATATCTATATTATTTATATTATTTAATATCTATTATTATCTATTATAAAATTGAGATAGTGCTAAAGGCAAATAAATGAGTTCAGTATTTTCTATGCATTGAAAAAATGAGCAAAGTATAGGTACAGCTAGATTTGTTGTTTGTTTATACACATGTCAAGATCTGCACTTGTAGTTCCTAACCTAGGCTAATAATTATTTCTTTTTAAGAATTCTGCAAGCAGAATTCCCCACTTTGATAGCTGGAGTAACATATGAGAGAGAGGTAAACAAAAGTCTGTGATGCAGCCTTCTGTCAATGTCTGTTTGAGTTTGCTCCTCTGAAAACAGTTAATAAGATTAAAAAAAAAAAAAAAGAACACTCCAGAAATTCCAGAATTTTTTATTCTAGTATTGCTAAGTGCTTGTTCGTTGTTTTGCAGAGGTTAAAGTGAGTAAACAAATGTGAATCTTACAAAATGGATGCTTATATTTGAATTAGTGGCCCTAAAATTTTTTACAGTCTCTGTAGAGAATTAGCCATTTTTAAACAAGATAAGATGAACTGTCCTCAAACACACTTTTTTTTCCCAGTTGTGCAAGTTCTAAGAATGCCTAGCTCACATATAGATAGTTATCTCCTGTCCAATTTTAGGTGGGGTGAAAACCACTTTTAACTGTCTCTGATATTTAAAAACACTGAAAAAAAATATAAGGTTAAATATAGATAGATCACTGCTATCATTTAGTCTGATTTCTTCCACAAATCCTGAAGACTTTCTTGTTCCTAATTCAACTTTATAAAGGAACCTGAATTTGGGGATATATTTCAGGAAGAACCAAAAGTAATTCTGAATATATGGGATATTATTACATTGAAAATGCAGTAAGAAGGCAGATCAGATGTCTTATGTACTGCTTCCTGCTGCAGTAGGAGGTAAATAAATCCCTCATTCATTGAAAAATGCAAAAAAAAAGTTAACTGAAAATGTATTTCAGTTTAAAAAAACATTTTTAAGAGAATATTTCAATTCAAATTTTGCATATAATCACCTAATTAAGGCCCTAAATAACTACAGCCCTTTCACAATAGATTTGGCACACTTATAGATTTGGTAATCTATATTTCCACCATATAAAATCCATCTCTTTTTTATAGTTTTAGTAGCATATTTTAAACATTGTTCCAATGCAAAATAGTCTGCATAGTTATTTATATGTGGTTGTTACCCTTAAATAGTCAGACTATTTGATTTAATTCTATCATATGATTTATAAATATATGCCACTACTACAGAACACTAGGAAGAAAATGGCGTATTTTCTGCATTCTCTATCTAGAGTGTGAAGCAGAGAGAATATTTTAAGTACAATCTGCATTTGCCACTTTTACTGTTTCTAGTAAGCATAACATTTCCACACCATGTTTTGTTCTCAATTTATGTCTTCAATTATATATCTTCGTTAGCTTAATTAAGTAAAACTTCTTATCCTTTAGCAGACATTCTGTTTTCACTTTCATAAGTAATATTTTTGTTTAAATTATTGAGAAAAATTTACAGAAAGTAGTAAAATATTGCATCATCTGTCCTCATCTTCCCTCCCAGAAATTAAAAAAAAAAAAAAAGACAAAAAAAAAAGAAAAAAAAAAAGAAAAAAAGAAATTTCATATTTCCTGCCCACAGGGGATAATATAAGAGATTCTCTATTGTCAGTATGCAGAAAATACTGAAAAGCCCCTGTTCCTTTCTCTAATTCAAATTCACTACAATAATCCTACTAAAGAACATGGTGTAATTTATTGTGGAATATTAAACAGAATGGGAGTTTCATGGGATGTAAATAAAACTCTGATACTAGTAATTTGCTCAGAGAAATGAATTCTATTAGCAATATTTTTCTTTTTTTATGTATATTTTTTATGTCTTGCCTTGTTGACAAGAATCAACAATCTACTTGTCCCCTTTTGAATATGTATTTAGTACCCAAGATCCCGCAAACCAGCAGTGCAAGATATTGTAATAGTGAGCAATGAACTGTTTAACAGTGTCATTTTAATTTATAGCTGAGGTTTTGTCTTTAAAAATCTGTTTTGAAACAAATGATTATAATCTGCTCCTGGAAAGAATTCCTCTCTAATCAAAGCACAAAGAAAATTAAGTGCTCACATTTTATTCTTTGGGGTTTCTTTTTTTTTTTTTTTTTTTTTTTTTTTTTTACCCGAGACTAATTTCAGCAGAGCATGACACCACAAAGAAAAGGACAGCTTTACCGAGCCGTGGAAATTTAAAGCAATATCAAGTTTTTGCATACAGAATAGGCAACTACCCCTATTTCAAGTGCCAAAATTGAACAAACATAAATAAGTGTTGCGGTGCATAATTGAGGTTTTCAAATTTGTATCTGTATTTTGTTTATTTGTCTGTATTTGGTAGATTCCTTCCAAAACACCTCCACCCCTGTTCCCAAACATCACCTGGTATCACCCTGTCCTGGACCCCTCCCCTTCCCTTCCCCATTGGTCCAGAGTGTGCTCCGCCCAGGCTGCGACCTGGTAAAGGAGGCACAGGGGTCCAGAGCCTGCTGTTCTGGCGCATGTTCTGGCAAGTGCTTCTGGCACATGCAGCTGTATGGAATAAACACCTTCCTAAACCCAAGTCAGAGCCCGCTCCATTCTTCCAAGCCTTAACCACGCTCGGCCAGCTAGACTGAGGAATCCACAAACTGTTTTAGTTGGTCTGGGAACTCCTTTAGCCGGTAAGCAGCCCCCACGGGAGAAACCAACCACAAATAAGTTCTTAAATAACATAATGAGAGAGAGGGAGGACCCCACACCAAAACCAAACTCTGTTCTGAATGATCTGGATATCTCTGAAGCTAAACTAATTTAACAACTGGGACTGTGGGTGTAGGTTAACAGTGGATATAACGTGATGGATTACATGTTTGATGTACTCTTTCTAAGAATAAATTCACTTTAAAGCATGCGCAAATCCATAGCTTCTTCTCTCCTGTCTAGCTGAGGTATCATGTTGTATCCACCCTTGCACAGCTCCATGCTCAGTGCAAAGCACTTACTGTCTTCAGAGCACTCAGTCCCATACTGACTGCTCTTCTGTGGGCTATACAGTCCTCACTATCATGACAAGAGAAACTGAAGGCACTGAAAATATTAGAAAAATATCAATAATGAAGCCATAGGATCTGCATGCTGGACCCAGAGAAAACCTGCGATGTACAATGCTGTGAACACAACCTGCCTGTCCTAGGATGCCACATGCTAAAGCCACACAAACATAAAACATTGCAGATCACTTGGCTTAATGTGAAAGATAATTTCCTGGGATCAATGTTTCAGGAGCGTAGATGAGCTTTTCAGTTCCCTTCTGTAGGCTGCCCTTAGCATCTTTGAGGCTTTCTGGAAATGACACCAGTCACCTCTGCTAGGAAGTTAAATGCTTTTGAAAAATTGGCTCTGAAAAGACCTTCAGCATTCAAAGTGCATAGTCTTAAACTGCTGCTCCAGGTGCCAGCATCTGATGTAACTCAGGGCTTCCAGTGGACACTAGTTTCTCCCTTACAATTACTACTTATCCACCCGTCCTCATAAAAAGAAAAAGAAACCAAAACAGAATTAAAAACAGTTCTTCAGTATGTGGGACCATTGTAAGAAAGACAGTTTAAGAACTGAGTAATTTATTAATTTTGGTAGATTGACTTATGATTAAATCACATTTTACGCACTTTAAAAGTAGAATTAATGCTTATTGGAAGTAATTAGTTTCTTAATTAGTAAGTCTCTCTGTCTTCATTTTCTTGGTATATTTTAATGCAATTTCAGTAACACATTAAATTTTTCCAGATGTCCCTTATATCTGAAATGAGGTTTGTTCAATTTGAAAGAGCTGAGAACTATGTCAAGCTTTGTCAACTAGTGCAAGCTACCAGAGGAAAAATCAACAATTTTTTCTGTTTTGAATTTATTTTTTATCTGTGAGAATTTCTTCTGTGATGAACTCAAACAGAAACCATTTGCTTGCAGAGTCTCAGTCCAAAGTTCACATTAGAATATAAACCTGAGTGAAAATATCAAAACCCTCTGACCCTGTATTTACTTCAATCTAACACAAAATGCAATTTAAAAATTAAAAAAAATAAAATTAAAATCAGGTGCCAGATTCTCAGCTCTGAAAACATGCAACAATCCCTTTACTCAACTAAGTAGTTCTATGTAAAAATTTATATTGAAACTTAGGATCATTTACGTTAAATGAGAAAAACAGTGCTACTGATACTGCATAGGACTCCACTACAATTTGTAAGCTGACCTTGGGACAACCTGGATGTTTTCCTCACTGGATATTGTTTCATAGGCATGGGCTTAAAATAAAATATTGATAAAGTGCATTAGACTAATGTCATGTTTCTGCTGGAACATGTGAAGGGCTACTTGATAATCAATATGTTCTTTAACCAGCAATCTGAGCAAAGATTTCAAAAAGAGTGAAATATGCTTGGATTGTCCCTTTTAGAAGAGAAACCTGGCAACTGCATCCTGAACCAGCTGGAGTTTATGCGGCATCCTATTGGGCAAGCAGCCAATAGAGAATTGCAAGAATCTAATTTTGAAATAACAAAAGCGTGAATGACCATTTCAAGGTCTGACTGTGAAAGACATTCCTGCAACACAGCAGTTCTGTAAGTAACAGGATGATAGCATGCCCTGGAGTTTGTATGTTTTTTAAAAGATAGGAGAATGAAAGTATCTTAAAGTTTCCTGACTCTTTACTGCTGTTGGAAAAAATGTAGTTTTGTTAAAGACATTAAAGATAATCTAAAGATGCCTATGCCTCATATTTCTAAAGATGTTTATGCCTAATATTTACTTGCCAGACTAACAAAATTATAATGAAGATAAAACCAAAATTGTTTGTGTTCCCAATATTTTTATCCATATCAACACTTATTATGGTGAGGCAGATTCCTAACTGTTAAAACTGTATTTATTTTTATAGTGTTCAGCTAGCCAAATAACTAGATGAAAATTACAATGTACAATTGCATTATACTGCAGTCAATATGTAACATTTACATGAAAAAAAACCAAATTGATATACATATCTTTTTGCTAATTTAGACATTTATTGACAGATAAAAATGCAGTTATTGCTACTGTAATAAACTTCTGTTAGACAGTACAAATAAATATTTCAGTGTTAAAACATACCAGGTAGGTGTTATGTATCCATTTTGTTATTCATAGCCATGAATATTTTTTAAAACAGATTTGAGCTATTTGGCAGCTGTTTGTAAGCTTTAATGTAAGTAAAGTATCAAGTGATTGCCTCAGATATTATAGGGCCTCTCAAAGAGTGCAGTATGTTACTTGGTAAGCAATTGAATTGAACCTGAAATACATTCATGTTCAGAAATTTTAGAGTGATGTGTATAAATTGTCCACCCAAGTTATGCATCTTTAAAAGGACCTTAGTAGATGGCTGAGACCAATTGCACTGTGAGGTATGAAAAAGCAGGAAATTCTCTGAATTACAATTGTTTTTCAGTGCATCTTTTTTATAGTCTCCTTTGCCTGAAGATCTCTAAATCTTTTATGGAGCACTATTTTTAGGATATAATATAACAAGATTTTTTGCCATATCATACAATAGCCCCCCTTTTTCAACAGAGTTTGGGCCATACAATTGATCTTTTCAGCCCCTTTCAACCTGGCCTGTTCCATGATTCTAAGATTTTTTTCTCAATTTTTTGTACTAAAAGTTGTCTAAAGATAAGGTAATTCAGCATTTTCTATTAATATACTTTCGTTTGATTCATATATTGTGCAGCTAAATAGACAGCAGAATATTGCTTTTCTCAAGAAGATATTTAAATTTAAATTTTATGTACACTTAAGAAAGAAGTAGGTAAAATTATTGCTTGCATAATAAATAACTTCATATTAAGTATACTGAGGTCTCTGTGATTTTTTTTTTTTAAGGAGGGTGCATTTGTTTGTTTGTTTGTTTTTTCTGGTCAAGATACTGTATCTTAAGCAGGTGCTTTTCCAGGTAACATTCTACCCATATTTTTTTTTTATCTGGTTCTGCAGAATTTTGTGCATTTTCTTGACTGTGCAATAAAATGAGTTATAACACTCTGGCTAATTCCTTTATCTGTATTAGAATGGGAAAAGAATAAGGGGAATAATTTGATATTCTCTCCAAAAATGGTTTCAATGCAAGGATATATGATACCTAACAAATGTTAATGTGAAAGACATAGCTTTTAGAAAACTTCGAAGACCTAAAATATAAAGCTAAAGGGAAGCTTGTAGGTCACATGTACTTGTAGCTTATACAGCAAATACACTCTGTTCAGAATAAAGGCATGTCTGTGCTATGGAAGAATATGCATAGTTCTTATTAGAACTTCTAGGTCTGTTTCAGTCTCTGCTCTGTCTGGTTGCTCAGGCAGAAATATCTACTAATAATGTGCCCATGTCCCTGCCCAACTGTTTAAATTTTCTTTCTTAGATTCCATGAAGTCCATGGAATCTAGTAACAAGTAATCAAGTAAACAAGTAATCATCAAATTAACAAACACTCAAAGCATTTCTTCCTAAAATGGTGTGATGTCATCTGCCACAAGGCAGTGAGGGAGTGGCAGCTATATGTGCTATGCCATCTTTCTACTGTGTGAGTATGTATGCAGCAAGTGGAGTAGTTGGAGCTTTGTAAAATAAACCTTCAAAATTATTACATAAAGTAACTGAGCCTTTGGGAAAACTTGAGAAGGCTGTAAATATTTAAGGTACTCTCCTTAGGTTGTTAAAAAATGACCTAGTAATTTCCTGTTCATGTGTATTCTCTAGGCTAAGTGGATAGGTAATTGCGTGAATGTAGTGAGTTACAGAGATATGTTGAATTACACATATTTTTAAGGGAGAATCTTCTTGGCCAAGCTTGGAATTGAAAGCAGCAAAAGAAAAGGAGCAGGAGAGAAATTAAAGCTCTTATTCCTTCTCCCAAAAAATGGTAAGAGAAGATTAAAATAGCAGTTATGATAAACAACACCTTTCAAATTGACTCTCATATGGGTCACTGATACTTGAGAATAAATGCAGGGAGACAGTCTTTTCCTTAAGACTGCAAAACTACCCACGTATTCAAGATTCCCAATAAAGAAAATAATTAATATATCATAGGAAGCTGTAAACGTTATGTGGGAAATGTCTTCCCACAAAAACGAAATATGTACTTCCTTTTATCTTTTACCCTGAAATTGTGACTTAAGGTTTTGTTCCTAACAACGAAACCATTAGGGTACCTTATCTGCTATGGAGATTGAAGTCTTTGATGAGGCAGAGTGATGGACAGCTGGGTCAAGTCACAATAACTCAAAATTTCAGGGTTTAAGGATTTTTTTTTATTATTTAGACCAGTCAAGCAAGTCAGTAAGACTGGACAAAGAGGCAAAAGACAAAAAGATAAAAGACATCTTGAGGATGTTGTCAATCTGTTCTAAAATGATGGTGCTGCTAACTCAGTGTTGTTCACAATGCCCATTCCATGTTCCATACATGTAGTAAAAAAGTATATAAAACAATTTAAAAGAAAGAAATAATTAAAAAGCTTTAAAGAAGTCTATAAATCACTCTCTTTTCTTTTTGTACCTACTGCAATATCTTTACCACTGAAACAACAGGTCCTAACTTCACTCATAGGTAACTTTAATCAGTCTGCCAATCAAATTACTTTTTTTTTAAGGGAAAGCTTCAACAAACAGATGGGATTTGCAGCAAGTCTTCAAGGGCACCAAATACTGGCTGCAGTGAAATTAGAAGTAAGATCCATCATGAAGGACATCTTTTTTCAAGTGGGAAACAGCTTTCATACAAGTGATCCTGAATGTCATGGTAACACAAGAAGAAAAGTAGTTCTGAGAAAGACAACTGTTCTTGTAAAGTGGGAGTTGATTCTATAGCTGTCGCTCATACCTGCACAGATTGTGCCCTGTGAACTACAGGGTTTCAGTGATCTCTGAAAGAATGATATCAAAGAAAAACTAAATGGAAAAAAATTAAGATGTTCTTTGACTAACAAAAGCCACAGTCTTTGAGATATGGCAGTAGGTTTTCAGGTAAAATCTATCTGAAAAATCCATACAGTGGCAGGGTTTATATATATCCAGCTGTTTCATCTGCCAAGAAGCTTGGGGCTGTTCCAGTTTGGTTTTTAGGGACAAGTTCAGAGACAAGGCGGTCTGGGATCAATTCTTTGGATGATTGCTACCACTAAAATAAATGAAAAATTTCTTCCCTGTGGTATTTTGCATGGTTATTCAAATAGCTTTAGAAAAGCCCATTTTTGAAGACTTAACAAATTCTATCTCTGTATAGATGGTATGTATTTTCTTCTCAGAGCAATGGTGGGTACTACTGACGTAATAAACAGAATATTTCAGAGATGTGGGATGAAATTTGTGCTCTGCAGCTGCAGAGCTTGATCAAACCTGAGCAGAGACCATATCAACATACTGGTAAATTACTCAATGGACTATATATGTCTATGTGTTTCTTTTCAAATCACTTATTATTTTTTCCATCCTACCCATCTAGAAAAAGAAATCCAGTCAAATTTCAGGAGTAGCAGGGGTTGAAGAAAATATACATATGTATATGCACCTACATTTGCATCTATGTCTACATCCACATTCTCCATCTGCACCTACATAAAATAATCCCAGCATCGTTTCATTGTTGCAATGCTAAGAAGCACTTGGAGTGCGTAGAACCTGAAAAACTTTGGTAAAAGATACCCATGATTAGTAACTGGTAAAATCTATTAATCGAAAACACTGAATGAAGAAAGATTTTCCTTATTTGTTTTTTTGTTTTGTTTTGTTTTGTTTTTTTGCCATCAGGCCTGAAAACATCTATTGTTTTGGTAAACATGTTTCCTTGAACCATAATTTTACAAATTATCCCAGACAAAGAAGTATGCTTTAGACAAAGAAAAGGAAGACTGTCTAAAGGAGATTTACACCATTAGTCTTAGAATAATTTAAGAAGGATCAATAATATTTTATTAAATTCTATATGTTAAATACATGTTTTATACATGACAATGTTAAATAAGGATGAAGGAAAATTGCAATTGTGGTAAATGCAGGTAAGGAAACTACAAAGCTATGGAAACCCCATATTGCCCTGAAAATGGACAGTTAGTCTCTTTCTGTGTCAATTTTCTACCTGTGTGAAAAGTATACATAAAATGGACAGCAGCAGTCTATGTTATCTTAGAAAATTAAATAACTAATCAATACTGCAAAAACGAAACCAAGCTGCAGCCAAAATTTTAGCAAAAACTTTGGAAACATCATATAAAATCCATTTTAGCATAACAGGTATACAATTTCCTCCAACTTTAAACTCAGGATTATTCTATTGATTTCCATAGAATACACATACTTTAAAATAAGTAGATACCAAAAAATGCTAATGAACAAAGGATAAGCCTACTTTAAACTTTATCATTAGTTTTATCCATCTCATAAAGAGTTGCTGAAGTATTTCTATACATCTGCTGGAATCTATCTACTATTCCTAGTGAAAAGAAAGGGGAATATATTTGAGTCTTGACTGTTGTTTTGCTTTGTGTGCTGGTATTACATTCAAAAGCAGAGAAACATTCAATTAGAGCTGTTCTCAGAGTGATCAGCGCTTGTTTTCCTGTTCAAGAAGCTCCAAAATACTGGAGGAAGACCCTCAGCTGGTGAAAGCCATCGTAGTTTTCCAGTTACTTCAGCAAAGAAATGACAGTTTACACTATGTGAGGGTCTGGTCTATGGCATATTTTCTTTCTGTGTTATCATCTGTAGATTTCACATTGGTTTCAGTGCAGACATTGCAGCTGTATTGTTCTCAACACCGCAGCATTGGCCGGGGAGACAAACATGCAGACTAACTTATAGTGTATGTTGATGTTTCCCTACTGAACAGGACCAGCCACTTTGTAGGAAAGCACAGTTCTACCCTGTGTACATTTATAATACAGACTCCTTAGGAACTGTGCATTTATACACCAAAATGATAGGGACCTGACCTTTGTTAAGTTTTTCATGCACAAATCAAAGATGTAAAAATTAAGGGCAACGTACATAGAAGAACATTACTTATTATGATAGAATTTAATGATTTTTACACTCCTGTTTAAGCTCCAGAAAAAGTTCATGCCAATATGAAGTTGAAGGACAGCTCTTTCTTTTTAAAAGTTTTTCCTATTAACTACGAAAAAGTTATAACTTTCTGTATTATTGTTTCTAAGACTGGGTTGGAATGATTTCCTGTTCTTTCAGCAGATCACATTTATAAATAAGAATGATGTTTACTTTTTAACAGAAAAATAGCAACAAAAATTCGAGGAGAACTCAGGTTTCCTGATTTTATGTGAGATCATTTGTTTATTGTTCATGATTCTTTAGATTCTTCAAAGTGCAGTCTGCATTCCCTTAAGTTAAACTAGAAACAAGGTAGAAATAAATGGATTCTTGGAAATTGAAAATGAAAATTCAAGGAACTTTTTTGTTCAAATATGTCTAAAAATAAGGCACATAGAAGTTGGCATTTCGGGACAAAGATTTGAGGATAATTAATACTATTTGTGAAGATACAAGGGCTAAACAAATGTGGTTTGGTTTATGATTTGGTTTTGGATTTATATATTTGAAAAAGAACAAATGGCCACTGTGGCATGTATGTTTTGGTCTGTACAATAACAGTTCATAAGAAAGCCCCAATTCTCACAATATAATGAAGCTATCAAATGTTATTGAATATTCTTCTCTGTGATTAATATTAAATTAACTATAAAAAATGTAATGTAGTTCATTATCAGGGTCTAGGTTAATCCCATACAACTTTATATGTTAATGTACAGTATGTAAATTTAGGAGTATTTTTATGTTAAGTTTCTTAGTAGTAAATGGAGAGGGTTTAATAATTCAGAAGGTATTTCAGGTTGTATACTAACAAGGCTTATGAAAGTTCCTGTATAGCACAGACTGCAAAAGACTAAAATGGCTGGTGATCCTTTTCTTGGTTTAGGCTTGAATTAGGTTTGTTTGTTTGTTTTTTTAAATATGGGTTCTATAATTAGGCACTTTAAACTTAGTGAGGAAATATAGATGTTAACAAGAGGTAAGACAGGGAGAATATTATCAGATGATCATAGCTGAAGTTATTTTGTTTTCTTTGATTGTGGAGGTATTGTTCTTATTGGTTTTTTTAATAATAAAATATTTTCTATGGAAAGGATTTAATTATTTATCAGTGGAAAAAAATGCACTGGAACACTTATAAATATTCATCTCTCGCCTTCCCCCGTTCTTTTTTTTTTTTTTAATGTTAGATAACTCCACAGTGTTTTAGATTTTTCTTGCAGTGTTTACTTTTGTTATACTAATTTTGGTTTTTTTAAAAGCACAATAATGTAAATCAGTCTTATATTGAAACTAATTTAAGGTAATGTAATGATATTCAAGACATTAATAGAGCCTTTTGTTTTCTAAAAAAGCAGTACTGAAATTCAGTCATACTGAAGGTTTGTATATAAGGTACTACTGTAGGTGGCATCTTATCTTTATGTGTTAATTACTTTAATAAAGATCATTATAGTCTTCTTACAGTTACACAAACTAAATGCAAGTGGTATGCTATAATGTGAGTACATGAAAAATTTTATCTTGAAAGCGATAAAAGCAAAGCTAGAAGTGTAGCATCAGGTGGAAAGATTTTTCTTTTTGAAGTAATTTTCAAGATGTTCAATTACAACTGCTTGTTTTTGTTGATGTTTGTGGTAAATTATTATATTTGGGGTTCTTTTTTATGGAAAATTAATGTTTTCAGACAATTTCTGGATATCACAACAGCTAAACATATACTGTTCATTATTAAAAATACAGCTTGTCAGAAAATATGGGAAATCTCTAAACCAGAATTTTTGTCTACTTTGTGAAGGAGTTCTCACTAAATAGCATATGCACTGTTTTGCCTTTCTAAGTGTTGGGTACTTACGTATGACTTCTGACTTCTAAATACTTGCACAGCATAAGATGGTAAAGTCTCTTTATATTCTGTAACAGCATAATACAGAAATCAAAAGTAGAGAAAACACCACAAATCTGGATAAAAGGAGTTGGAATCCAAAGCTTCCATAAACATAGACATTTTCAAGTAGACTCAAAGCATTTTAAATAAATACTTAGTCAAAACACGATACAGATATCACATAGGTTTATGAGCACCATTTTCTCTCTTATATAAATATCAACACTCAGCAGTCTTGTGAGTTGCTTGAACTCAAAAAACAGTTTAGGCAGAACTAAGACCAAGCAATTTTAAAAATCTGACTTTCAAATTGCACCCCTACACTAAATGAAGGCAAATATACTAATGGAACAGCATTATCCCTATTTGTTTTCTTTTGAATCGCTGCATTGGCTGGACTTAGTAATTGTTTGGTTATTTTCTTACAGATTTGTTCTCATCTATCTAGTATTTTCTAGAGAGTGTGAATTCAACAACACAAACAAAACAGACACCCACTGGCAGTTATGAGCGATAATACAAGGTAAATACTGGAAAGAAAAGCACAGCTATGGAAATGCTGTCATAATTCATAAGAAAAAAAAGCTCCAAAACCATACTACTCACAGGTGAATGAGATAATCTTTATAATGGCAGGTTAAAAGAACAGATACATGGAACTGTCAGTCAACAAACAACTACCTTCCATAAATTTTATCAGCTAAAGATAGTACCAGTATTGACATACTAATACAGCTAAATGGGAATTACATCAAATCACTTGAAAATATGGATGTCTCTAGCACAGATGTCATTGAGTATAGTATCCTTTTGGCATTTAAGATATGAATTCCCATGGGACCAGGCATGATAAGTGAAATAAATAAGTCTGTCTTAGAAAAGAAGACAGTGAAGTTGTCAGGGAAAATTTTATAAGGTCTAAGAGCTTCTTATGAGCAACAGCAATTGGAGCTGGGAGAAAGAAAATCCAATAAACTGACAACTTATGTTTGCTAAGTGATGTTACCCTTCATTCCTGCTTTTCTTTTGATTATTAGACGTGTTCATTGATCAATATTAATTTTATTTTGGTTTAGATGAAAGCATTTTTCCACAGAATGCATTATAATCACATAACTTAGAATCTAGTCTGAATATGAAAAGGAAGAAAGACTTGTGTGAGTTTATGTGCTAGTATTATGCACAAATAATATTTTGCAAGTTGACATAGATGAAAAATCTTTTCAGCCTATACTGGCAATGCCATTTATCTTTTAAATTTAATGTTAATTTATTCTTGGAGACTAAGGAAATAAAGGTCAAATTACATTCTCTCTCCTACAAAGTGTAACACAGATGACATGACAAGTGCATGCTTAATGCCAAGCAGTCAAGTCTTGGCTCACTTGGAGTACAGCTACAGACACAGCATCTCTGTTGAGATTAATGGGATGGGTTATGGTGTGGTAAAAGTATCCTGATAGAGGGATTTCCAATCCAGTTTACAAATTGTTCATTTTTGAAGTGAGCACCCTGCTGTCATATTTGTCTTCAAAGTATAAAGATTTTTGTATTAAAATTTGTGCATGGACACATTGGCTATGTATATGTAAATGTGTATACACAGGCACATACATATATACTGTTTACATACAGATGCATTGTACTACAAATCTTATAATTAAAAACAATTTTTCATTTTACAGAGGCACATGGTTCTGCACAAACCTTTTTTCTCGATCTTGAATAAGACATCACTCAAAATATTCATGACACTCAGCAGCTGTTACCATGGGGGATAAAGAAGCTTCTTAGAAGAAAACACAGGAACTGATAAACAGACTCCATTAAAAAGTTTTTTCATGCTAGTATTCAACCAAAATTAGAGTTATCTTTTGCTTTGATGTTACCATTTGTAATGTAACCCTTTTTTAGTTGTTTTGATGCATGCAATAATTGATACTTCAGTAATAAACTTGTTTATATTCAAAATGTCTTTAATCCTTGAATGGTTCTTTTGGTGTCTTTTTTGAGACTGAAGTGCCTCTGTGGCATATCACTACTCTGATGTCGTCTTTGCAAGTCTTTCATTGCTAATGTTTTGACATAAATAGCAGTGTTTTCACATCTGCCACCTATCCAGCATGGAGAAACAAACACAGAATTGCTGTCTCATTCCACTCATAATCTTTTGGGCTTTAATCATACACGGTTTTATAAATATATATAAATATAAATATAAATATAAATATAAATATAAATATAAATATATATAAATATATATA